>CM045569.1:3959654-4213320 GCA_024721245.1 Mitragyna speciosa
TTGAAACACGCACACACAAGAACAAAATACAAGTATGAAAGAACAATTGGCGAAGGATTGCATGTTAAAAGAAATAATGTATTTAGTGAATGGTAGCAGTGAGATTCTCATCCCGATGTAGCTATATGGCAATCTGGAAACTGAAGGAAAATGAAACCAGCATGCTTTTAAAACATTGAGCATTATGGAATATGATATAAACATAAGTACCACCAGATGTTCAATGCAATATTCTTTAGAAATTTCAGGAAAAGAGAAAATTGGATTCCGAGTCCTGAGACATGAACTTAGGATTATCATTCTCCTGCTATAGAACATTTCATTACGACGGAATACATCAATAGCAGTTCCTCCATTACAGGAACAACAAAAGCCTCATTGCTTCTAGCACAAAGATTCCATCGTATCAGTAACAGTAGCACTTTGGCATTGAAAATTCCTCTCCACACTAGACATACACAGTAACTCAGCACGAGGACAGGGTTTTGATCTTCAAATCTGGCTCAGCATCATTCGTCAGGACTGGGAATTGAACTGCACAATCCTACTTATCCATATAGAAAGTGAAAGAGAACCCTGCAGACAAGGGGTAATTAGTATCAGCAGCACAAAAAAATCCATTTTCTGACTTATTTTCACATCTTCCTTTGATACTTCCCTGATTAATCAGAAGATCCAAGATATCTGAAAGCTCCCACCTATACCTAGTACTGCCTCCACCACACACCTCAATGTTGCCATCCATGGGAAACTCAAAAGAGAAAGTGACTATAGTTCAGCAGTTTGCCTCGCTAGTTGCTTTATATGAGAATAGTTGCAAAGCCATGAATAAATTTCTTGGTTTCTTATATATCAAGCCATGATGTCTTTTCCTTTACAGAAATCACTTCCACCAAACCGTAAATTCAAGCTCAACTGGAATTGAAATTTTTTTCTGAAAGGACTTCCACTGGCATCCAAGGTTTATACAGACAAACTAAAGGTAACACGAAGAGATACTTGCCGTATGGTATAGCATATTATGAGGAATGAGATCACGAAATATATTATGAGTTTGCACATTCTTCGATTTGATTTCTTCTCAAAAACCTATGACAGCAAATTCAATCAAAATTTGTTATGAAATTGAACTAAAAAGCTAGTACTAGGTGGTAAAATAAATATAAATAATTTATTACCACTTTGAAACGAGCCATGGTTCCAGACATTATTCCTCTTGAAGCATCCATATCATTTCCCTAAATGACGAATAACGAATAAGACTTACTGATCCAATTGCTATTTTGTAAAGCAAGCAAACTTTCACTAATGCGATTCTATTACCATTCGGCCAAGCATGCGGTTATGACTTTCCACCTCCTCATGTATATCCACCAGTCAGCTATCAAATTTGCAAACAATATATAAGATAGCTTGAATCTTTAAACATGCATGAAAATTCAGATCTCTATATAATGAGAACAAAAATAGCATGAGCACCAATAAGAAAAAGATTATAATACCACTACCTCAATTACAATTCACCTATTTAGCCTTAGAGTTCTCTGCAATCAATTGTACATCAATGAACAATTATATTGAACTCATAACCGTAAATCAAATGCACATAATACTGTGACACATTTTTATAGATTATGACAATATTTATGACTATCAAGAATAAGGTACAAATTAAAGGAACTCAATGTACATCAAACCTCTCAGACATTATGCAAACCAGGACAAAATGGTAACCTTCTACAGAAATCAAACTACAGGCTTTGGCAATTCATAAAGATTGATATGGGAACAACATAATTCAGCAAATAGCCACTCCTTTGTTGGTGACTAAAATGATATGGCCACAGGTCCCCTAAAAAAGCAATGATATCTAAGCTTGCCCATACAAGTAGTGGAAAGCCTAAGAATTCTAATCAAGCAAAAACCAGTGAAAACCAACCAATAGGTTAGACAGAAGCAGGTCTTCTTGACACCACTTTCAAAAAACCAAGGTTCTTTATTGAGCACAGGATTTGTAAAATTAATTGCAGAAAGCATGTAATGCACGAGAAACCAGATTCTGAATAAATAGGCTTGTATGAATTTACCCTTTTCAAAAAGCTGACTCGATCTTGTAAGCTTTCAATAGCCTTTTCATTGCCACGCTCGTCAACATCACGAGAAGAGGAGGCCCTAAGACCACCTTCTTCCAGGTCATCAAACAGAGCAGCCCTAGAGGCTCTCTGATCCCTGCAGACATGAAAACTGATTTTAGAACAATTGGAATCCAGAATAACATGACACAAGTAAACCAGAAAATTTCTCAAAAACTTTCAGAAAATGGTACATTTTTAACCTGGAAAGTTGATTAGTGAGGATGTTAGAAATTGCAGTAATTGATGCTGAGGCATCAATGCTACATAGATTGATTGAACTGAGGAAGGTACAAAGTAAATGGACAGAAAATAGATTCCGAACGCAAAAAAAACACATTCTTCATAATGGATTTCCAACAAGATAAAGAATAAAGTTAGGGAACATTACTGCTACTTCTTCAGGTGCAGCTCTTTCTTCTACTCAATTCAAACCTCTTTAACTTTCCCTATATAACTAATTATGCCGTTACCAAAACCTAGAACAAAGTGATTCTTTTTCCCCCTGTTCAAATCCATTGTCAGCCCCTACACATTGGAATCAATATCGCTTAATGGGCTCAAATCTATCGGCAAAACTTGATCCAACCATGACCCTTTAACCTCATTCCTAGTCCACTAATATCAACTTCATCTAAAACTACCATACTAATTTGAAATCGCAATGCCCAATGGCTAAATTACCCGGACTTGGGCACAGAAGTTATATGGACACGAGTACGCAAGTATAAAATGAAAATTCCGACACAGAGTACCTAGGACAAAGTGACGACTCTGAGTAACATAGGCCACTTGTCTCTGCAAACCAATTAGACGTTATTTGCGCCAAAATGACAAATAATTGCTCCCACATTTCTTAGCTTCTTCTTATTCTTTGGCTAATAAAGGAAAGATCCTCATCGAGGTTACAATATGAACTACAAATTTGGAAAAACCCAGATTACAATGGACATGCAATGATCAATAAGGATCATATATACACTTTTTAGCATATAGAAAATCAATTAAAATCACACAAGATAAAAATAATTGAAGAAAAAAAAAAGAAAGAAATGGAAAGAAAGCGAACAAAGTATCGATGACGAACCTTCGATAACTCATTGCATTTGTCAATTTGTTTGCTTCACCGATGAGATGATTCAATGGAGGTCGAAAATTTTAAAGAAATTTTGGGGATGAATTTGGAGAATTCTTATGAAAATGAGTGTTCAGATCTAAGGAGTTTTTTTTTTTTTTTTTTTGAAGGATAAATTAAAAAAGAATTATTGTCCTAATTAATGGGTTTGTGTTGCGCAAATGCTATTGAACGCTGTCGTTTTATATCGAACTTAATTGGTGTCAACAGTAGTCCCACGTTTGAATTTTTTTTTTTTGGATTAAACAAATTCCAAAGGGACAAAGAGAAGGAGAAGGAGAAGGAGACGTAGGATTCACAAACTCATATCATTAATATAATTATTGACTGAAAGAGCAATTATGACTGAAAGAGCGGCCATAAACCTTATGAATATACTCATGCACTATTAACCCCCAAAAGTACCATGTTTGACCTTAATTTGAAGTTTTCAGGTGAATTTTTGCTCACGACTATGTTGATAATGGTCTATTCTATGCACACTTATGATGTGTACATTTTTTTTTTTTTTGAAAATTGTACATCTGTTTTACGCAAAATAGACTACAATTCTGGGATGAGATAAATGATAACATGAGAGTTTCAACAGTAAGGTCACAATTTTTTTTTTTTTCGTGTGTTTTATTCTGTGCCTTGGGTACAAAATAGGAAAAAAAAAAAGAAAGAAAAAAAAAAACTCTTTGATAATTATCAAGCCTGATTTTATAGGAGTCTAAGGAGCTTGATCTTATATAAGTTTTCGAATTTCATTTTTTGTATGCTTATTGGAGTAAGCTTGAATCGTGCTTGAAAATTTAATGAATACTAAATTTTGTTTGGCAATCTTAAATGAACTTCTACTGTCCTGATTATAAGTTTACTGTGTCTGTATTTTACCCTTAGTCCAAGTTGGGTGCTATAAGCTCTACTTAGGAGGCGTTTGGTTCAAATTCCTCAATCACTATCACTATGGGTATCATTAACCCTACTATGAGTATGGGTTTTGATGATTCCCCCCAACATGTTTGGTTTAATAATGGAATGGGTATCATTATAAGAATATTTGTTTGGTATATTGAAGGGGTATCATTATAAGAATATTTGTTTGGTATACTGAAATGACTTTCAAGTAAATTTTAAAATTTTTATTTATGATATACATATTTTTTAGATTTCTTATTTTGTATATTTGAAAAAAATTTAAAAAGATTTCTTCAATTTTAAATATAGTCATGCTCTAATTTGAGTTTTATGGAAATGATAATCTTAAAAAAAAGTCATTTTTATTATATTAACAGAGAGTATTATATATCTTTGATTTTCAATACAATTTTTTATAAAATTATTGAATGTAAAAAAATTATTAAAAAGAATTTTTGTAAAAAAATTTATAAAGTACTAATAAAAAATATTCAAAATCAAAAGACGAGAGAGAGAGAGAGAGAGAGAGAGAGAGAGAGAGAGAGAGAGAGAGAGAGAGTATTGAGAGTGGGTAACTCAAAAGATATATATTTTTTAATGGGTGTGTTTTTGCCCTTAATAATAAGGGTTAATGGGTTTGATAGACTAGTATTTTGGGGGAATCATTAACACCCCAATTAATCACTATCATTCCCATTGAATGATAGTGATAGTTGTTTAACAAACATCAACAATGGGTATCATTACTTGTGATACCCATTCCCCTCCTTGATTCCCCTAAACCAAACACCCCCTTAGTTTATGGTTCTTTTGGATTGGGTACAAATGCTTTGCTCATTGGTTCAGCATTTTCCCAGCTTAGAATTCAGAATTTGGCATGCAGTAATCTGAAAAGTTTTTATCATCAAAATACATGGAAAATTAAAAAAGAAAGACAGAAAAGAAAATACATCTTCTGAGAGAAAAAAATCAATTCTTTAAAGAATTTACATTCTGGATAAATTTTTTCTTCAGCATGTATCTTTTTATTATTATTATTATTATTGAACGTGAAAAAAAGGCTACGAAGAAATGACAAAATTTGAGGAGAAAAGAAAGATATAATGAAGAAAAGACATTACAATTGGCTCGACATTGATTAGTCAAGATGTAATGAAGCTTATTTACTTGCAATGTTTGGGATATGGAGAAAAATCTCAAGGAAAAGATTTCTAATTCTAACAAAATCCAGTCAAACTTGTT
Organism: Mitragyna speciosa; assembly: GCA_024721245.1. Taxonomy (NCBI): domain Eukaryota; kingdom Viridiplantae; phylum Streptophyta; class Magnoliopsida; order Gentianales; family Rubiaceae; genus Mitragyna; species Mitragyna speciosa. The sequence goes on from CM045569.1 coordinate 3,965,064, forward strand.
GCTGCATGTACACAAAACGCAAACCTTATTTGGCTGTTTAAAGAAAATGACCATGTTGGGCTAAAACAAACAATACCATGATCGAAACATTCACCCTCAACACAAACTAGAGTTTTCGAGCTCGTCTCCCAAGTTACACCCTCATTCAGCTGAAATGGCAGAACAGCTTTTACAAATTCAAGTTGCATTTTCTGAATATCAGAACCTTCTGAATTTCTTGGCACATTCAAAAAAGCATTGTATGGTTATGAGCAATTCAATTGTGTATCTAAAAATCTACAAGAAAGTACTTGTTAACGAGTTAATTTGGTTGTTGCACTTGTACCTTTTTGTTGTCTAACCTCACAAACATTAGAAAATCAATGAGGAAATACAAGTCTAAAACAGTTCTGAAGGAATGTTAGTCAAGCAACTGATGCTGCAAAGCTCGCAAGTTCACAAGAGTTGCTGAGCTCACAGTAGCTGAGCACATGCAGTCAGCTCAGCTATTGTGAGCTAAGTAGCTCAATCAGCTCAACGTGTGCAGCAAGAAAAATCCAAAGAATCATTTCATCAATCACATGGTATAACAAATTCAGTGTGTTCTCCAAGAAACTAGTAGATAAGAATAAGTTAGTTAGGATAATTTTTTTAGAGATTTTGCCACTTGGCATTCCTGAATTTATGGAGCTTGTATATAAATAGGGATCTTGTGTAATTTTCTTCTTTGAGAAATTCTGAATACAGAAATCAATTCTCCAAACTTAGATTTACTGCAATTTTGTTCATGGTATCAGAGCAGCTTCTGATCCATTGATTCAAGCATGGCTGAAGAAGAAACTGACTTAGTAGCAGATTCGACTACTCAATACAATGAAGACCCTTATACTTACAAGGATCAGATCATCCTGGAATGATCCTTGTTACTTCACCATTAACTGAAGCAAATTATCTCAGCTGGAGCAAGTCCATCAAGATAGCACTTGGAGCAAAACTCAAATTGGGTTTCATCACTGGTACGTGTGAAAGACCATTAGGAACATCTTCAAAATCTGAACAATGGGAGAGGGTAGACTGCATGGTAAGATCTTGGATCCTTGAACTCAATTTCAAAGGAAATAGTAGAATCTTTTATTTATACTACTTCAGCTAAGGAATTGTGGGATGAACTTCAAGAACGTTATGGGGAATAGTAATGGCCCTTTGTTATACCAAGTTACAGAGAGATATTAGTATCATAACACAAGATGCTGAAAAGGTAGAGAGGTACTATACAAGACTAAAGAAATTGTGGGATGAACTTAATTGTTTAATGCCTGTTCCAGTATGTACCTGTGGAGCAGGAAAAGAAATTCTAGATTTTGCCTCATTTAACAAGTTAATGCAATTTCTTATGAGATTGAATGAGGTATTTGATCATGTTAGGAATCAAATCCTAGGTTATGGATCCCCTACCCACAAGTATACAAAGCATATTCTATGGTATTGAGTGTTGAAAAACGAAAGGGACGTACATGCTATATATCCAGAGAGAAATGAGAATGTGGCCATGTTTTCAAAGACTCAAGGTTCGAAAAAGGAAAATGCAGGAAGGGGTACTAGAAGAGGTAGAGGAGGATATGCAGGAAGAGGTGCTGGTCGAAGACAAGGAAATAATGAAAAGGAATACATGCATTGTGATCACTGCAATATGGATGGTCATACCAAGGATAACTGCTTCAAGATATATGGATATCTAGATTGGTATAAGAATATGAAAGAACAGAAAGGGAAAGGTTCAAACAGCTATAAGCAGGTAGCTAACATGGCAGAAACACCACTGGACATGAATGAAGATTATCCAGGAACTGGAACAGAAACACAGACAACAAACATTACTGCAATTGTGCAGCAAGAATTGATGAAGCTTCTGAAGGGTAAGATGCCAGTGGACAACATGAATCATGTAAATTTTGCACATGTCAAGGACTTTGCAGGTATGAAAACCTTTCATTTTGCCTTTGCAATTCTTGATCAATTGAAATCTAGGAACTTGGATATTAGATACAGGTGCCAGTAGCCATATGTGCTCAGATTTTAGACTTCTTCAGAATACACAGCCTATTATTCAAAACACACCTGTATATCTACCAGATGGTTCTATTAGACAGGTAGAACACACAGGAACTGTAAGCTTCACTCGAAATCTACAGCTAACTGATGTCCTACATGTACCATCTTTCCATTACAATCTCATATCAGTTTCTAAACTAACACACACTGCACATATCAAAATGACATTTTATCCAAAATCATTGTTTATTGCAGGATCTAATGAGTGAAAAGATAGTAGCTGTTGGTAGAATAGTTGAAAAACTATATGTATTGGATAGTTTCAGTTTGTTGGATAGAAAGGACGAAACATGTAACCAACTGAAAACATCAGGAGTAGGTGAAAATTGCAAAATCACTTGTATTAGCCTTGATAAAATGAATAAAATTTCTGATGCTCTCTCTATTGAATGACATAAAAGACTTGGTCATCCCTCGTTCAATGTTATAAAACATCTTTCCTTTTTAAACCCTAAGAGCAACCTTGATTCAATGCAAGAGTGTGAGATATGTCACAAGTCTAAACAGCACAGGTTGAGCTTCTGCAACAGCAAAATTCAATCTACTGAAACCTTTCAATTGATCCATGTTGACCTATGGGGCCCTTATAGGCAACATTCCCTTATAAATACACCTTACATGTTGACTATAGTAGATGACTATAGCAGGAGTACATGGATATTTCTATTGGTTCATAAGTCTCAAGTTGTCCTGACATTAAAGGATTTTATTGCCATGGTGGAAACTCAGTTCAATAAGAGAGTTAAGATCATAAGAACTGATAATGGCACAGAGTTTATAAATTTTGACTGTCAAAATTTGTTGAAGGAAAAAGGTATAGAACATCAGAAGACATGCATTTATACTCCTCAACAAAATGGAGTTGTGGAGAGAAAACATAGGCATTTGCTTCAAACGGCCAGATCCTTAATGTTTCAAGCTAATCTTCCTAGCCAAATTTTGGCCATTCTCTCTTCTTATGGCCACACACATCATAAACAAAACACCAACACCCACCTTAGATTGGCATACACCTTTTGAACTTTTATATGATCACAAACCTAGATTACTCATCTCTTAAGATTTTTGGCTGTCTATGCTATGCAACTAACACAACACCTCACAAAGGAAAATTTGATACAAGGGCTCACAAATGTGTTTTCCTTGGGTTCAGTCATGGCCAGAAAGGGTACAAGGTTTATAACCTTGATACAGACAAGATTTGTGTCAGTAGAGATGTTATCTTTTATGAAAACACATTTCCTATTCGCAGCCAAAAGGAACAAATAACCCAAAACCTCAGCTGAAGGACTACTACTAGCAGATACACCTTTGCCACTAGTGCTCTTTCAATTCTCAACCAGAACCTGAAGTTGAAAATGAGCCTATTACCTCATCTACAGGTACAATTCAGATGACAGAACCATCAAGTTCTAGTAGGTGATACAGAGGAAACACCAGACAGAATGTTCAAAGGAAGAAGTACTAGAACTAAACTTAGACCTGCATGGATGAGTGATTATATAGCTGGAATGACCTCTGATATAGGACATAATCAGCTACTACCAATGACTCACAAACCTCAGACAAGCATTCCTCTAAACACACTCCAGCAACTTTTCCATTTCAAATTTCACCAAATTTAGACACTGCACATATGTCTTTTTTGGCAAACTTATCTGATATGTAGGAACCAGTGACATATGAACAAGCTTGCAAAGACAAAGGATGGGTGGAAGCCATGCAAAGGGAATTGGAAGCATTGGAAGAGAATGACACTTGGGAGCTAACAAAATTGCCACGTGGAAAGAAAGTGATAGGTTCCAAATGGGTGTACAAGGTGAAACTAAAACCAGATGGAAGATAGACAGACTTAAAGCCAGGTTAGTAGCAAAGGGATACCATCAAGTTGCTGGAATTGACTACAGAGACAGTTTTTCTCCTGTAGCTAAGTTGGTTACAGTGAGAATATTCTTGGCAAGTAGTAGCAGCTAATTCCTGGTTTCTACATCAATTGGATATAAATAATGACTTTCTTGCATGGAACTCTAAAGGAGGAAGTCTATATGGCACCACCAGAAGGTTATATTAAAGCTGGTCCTGGACATGTTAGTAAGCTTAAAAAGAAGTATTTATGGGTTAAAACAAGCTTCCAGAAAATAGAATGAAGAATTTAGCAAAAGGCTGAGAGATTTTGGTTTTGAACAGTCACAAGCATGATAATTGTCTCTTCATCAAACAAGAAGTGACAACATTTACTGCACTACTAATGTATGTTGATGATGTCCTTGTAGCTAGAAACAACATGGAAGAAATAAGTGCTTTGAAAAGGTATCTGCACGAGTTGTTCACCATCAAGAATTTGGGGGATGCTAAATACTTTTTGAGCTTGGAAATTGCAAGAACAAAAGATGAATTTATATCAACCAAAGGAAATATGCTCTAGATGTGAATCAATGATGCAGGTTTGCTTTAGTGCTAAACCATCTAGAACTCCTATGCCTAAAGGTAAGAAAACTATCAGTGAATGAAGATGGAAGATTAGGAGGATCCTTGGAAAATACAGAAGGCTAATTGGTAGACTACTCTATCTGAATTTCACAAGACCATATATCACTTATGGAGTGCAACAGCTAAGTCAGTTTGTTCAATCGCCTACAGAGACACACTGGATATCAGTTTTACAATTGCTGAAATATATCAAAAGGCTCTCCATCTCAAGGTTTATTCTTACCAGCCTGCAATGAGTTGACCTTTGTAGGCATTTTCAGATGCAAATTGGGCCTCTTGCCCAGATATAAGAAGGTCCCTGACAGGATATTGTGTGTTCCTTGAAAAGCTTTAATCTCCTGGAAAACGAAGAAACAGAACACTATCTCTAAATCTTCAGCAGAGGCGGAGTATAGAAGCCTTGCATCTACAGTATTGTGAATTACAGTGGATCTCCTACATTCTTCAGGATTTTAAGGTTGATGTATCTTCTTCCTATTACACTGTGGTGCGACAATAAGGCAGCAATACATATCACTGAAAACTCAATTTTTCATGAAAAGACAAAACACCTGAAGATTGACTGTCATTTGTTCAGAAACAAATTCAAGGAGGGATTCATTATACCACAGCATGTTAATTCAACAAGTCAACTTGCTGATTTATTCACAAAAGCTTTGGCAGCTACCTCAGTTTTACACTCTATTGTCCAAGTTGGGTTTGGAATGATTTTCACCAAACTTCCAACTTGAGGAGGGGATGAAGGAATGTTAGTCAAGCAGCTGATGCTGCAAAGCTCGCAAGTTCACAAGAGCTGCTGAGCTCACAGTAGCTGAGCTCATGCAATTAGCTCAGCTACTGTGAGCTAAGTAGCTCAATCAGCTCAATGTGTGCAGCAAGAAAAATCCAAAAATCATTTCATCAATCACATGGTATAACAAATTCAGTGTGTTCTCCAAGAAACTATAGATAAGAATAAGTTAGTTAGGATAACTTTTTTAGAGATTTTGTCCACTTGGCATCTCCTGATTTATGGAGCTTGTATATAAATAGGGATCTTGTGTAATTCTTCTTTGAGAAAGTCTGAATACAAAATTCAAATTCTCCAAACTTAGATTTACTGCAATTTTGTACAAGTTCAAACTCACAAATTATGTAACAGTAAAAAAGAAGCAATATACATCTACTGTTTGTTCTCAAAATAAATGACATACACAAAAGCTAAAGACTAAAAAATAGAGACAGATTCCTTTTTGGCAATTCCTGTGTGGAATTTTATACATGTGAAACCCAAGTTTTCATTTTTTTTTTTTTGCAATAAATACGTTTAGAGCTCTGTTTTGGTATTGAAATTTTCAATGTTCAAAACAGGATATGCACATCTGTGGAACTATCTTATACTTCCTATCATACAATTGCAGAAAGTTGAGAAATTACCACCACTGCGTGGTACAAATCAGACTACGATCAAGATTGAAAAGAAGCTCTGAGCTGCATTTGCCACTCCATACGGTCCTCAAAATTAAAACTGCTTGCACAGTCCAATAGAGCATTTTGTTGATGCTCATACCGGCATATATAATTTAAACCAACAAGTAGCTCACAGATTGCAGCCTCTGTCTTTGCCAGGTCAGCAAAGTATAAGGTTTGGAGCAAAAGCACATTTGTCTTGGTAACAATTTGCTGCTGCTCAAAATTACGTTCACTTTGCCACCTGATCATGTTATGTGCCAGAGGGGCAAGCCACTTCAGTACGTCATCAAGTTTCTCTTTCCAATCATGGGCCAGAGGAGCATCATATATTACTAAATATTTCACATAAGCTTTCAATTTACTCTTCAAAGATTCTCTTAAGCTTGTTGGCAGCATATGATAAAGATCATCCCGAGCTTCCTCACCAACCAAATGTGGGTATCGGAGAAGCTTCTCTATGACAATGATAACATTTGCATAATGCAGGGCTAAAGCAGAACCTCCAACAGTGCATGCGGAAGCATAAATCATCAACCAACTTTTGGGGCCAAATTTTGCACCATTTGCCACACTACTTTGAAATTGCCTTGGACCTCCACTGTGAGGTACTCCATTAATGGAACGAATAGAGTAACCCAAGATTGCTGGATGCTCCCTCTTCAAACTACTTGCGATGCTGCAACAACTGGACATTTGACTAGATCGATCATAATTAACTGTATCATCATCGTAATCTACTTTTGAAGTAGAACTGCTCAAACTAAGGCATTCCACGAACAGTCTTCCAGGCCCCATTCCACACGCAAAGTTCAAATCCTCAGGACCAAATAATCCACCTTCACTTCGCAGCATTCCAGGCTTCGGCCTATCATAATTGACACCAATCTTCTCCAACGCCTTCCTATCCATCGGCCCGGAATAATGATTACCAACCCCCTTGCTGAATGTTCGCATCAAATCAGCCCTTCCTTGAAGATGGCTAGATTTTGTACCATAATCTTGCTTCTTATGACGCAAACTTCCACTAAAACCAAACTGTGACCCCGAAACTATATTGCTCAAGGAATCCCTCCTTAAAACAGCATCTCCGAAGACCATAATAATCCTTGCATAAATTGTACAAATAGTTCTAGCCAACAACTCTACAACCTTATCATAGGTCTGATTCCAAAGTGAAACATCCTTTAAACGCCTAACATCTTGTTTCTGCCAAACTAACTTCAGCTCAAAAGCCTTCCTAGTCTCTTCATGTTGGTTCTGCTGAAACTTCTTTGTGGCAATTTCCAACTCATTCAAAACCTCCATTTCATGATATAAACTAGCAGCAGAATTCACATACCTCTCCATTTTCCTCACTCTCCCCTCCATATCCTTAACTAAAAACCCCAATTCCGTCACATCAATCACCCCAGACATAATATCCCCATAAACGTGCTCAAACCCCTGCAGTGCGGGTACTGTACATTTCTTCCCCAACCTAGACACAACACTAGCAATCCTTTGCAAATCATCAAGTTTTTCAACAATGGCTAATTCTAAAAGCTTTGTTTCATCATCTGAGACCAATTTTTTAATCCGCTCAGATTTCAAGATCTCGTTTTTAAGCTTGAAAATTTCACTATCAACTAAAGATTTATGCAGATAAATAATTTTAGACATCACATTAGCAACTTCAAATGAAAGAATCCCAATAATTTTCTTCCCTTGCTGGCCTTGTTTTATATTACCAGAAGCTGATTTGTTTGGGTTTTCCAGAACTAAAGAATTCTTCAAACTGCCACTTACCTGATTTCCCATCTTCAATAACCAAGTCTCTGCCACCATCTCGACCAATCCTTCTCCCGGATGAGATTCGCAAGGTAAAGTTATTGACTTTTAGATCTGAACAACAGCCCTGAATATTTAGCTGATAAAATGTCGCAAAAAAAAAAAGTTCAGAAGCACCCCTTTACTTGGGGGTTAAAAGAATGCAATGAACCAAAAAGAAAAAAAAAGAAGTTGAAATTTTTCCGGGGTATGGAGGAGGACAACAAGCTCATAACCAAGAATGTTGAAAAGGTTCATCGATTTCGTGCTTCGAAAATTGAGAACAATGCTCGGAAGGGTGCAATAGGCATGGTTTCAGCAGAACAATAGTGCATTCGTGCAAGCATGGTGAAGGTGCAATCGATTGATGAATAAAGGGAAAGAAGTGTGGGAGAAAATGGAGGGAAAAGAACGAAGAATTGATTGGTTTTCAGCAAAGCTTTGGTGAAGCATATGATTCTCTCTGTGTGTGCATTAGTGTGTGTTAGCGTGCGTGTTTTTGAGGGACAAATAATGATGGTTATGAAAAGGCCATGGAAACGTTTGAAGGCGGCCAAAGTGTTGTTTTTAAAGAAGGTAAATTATATCTGCACCTTTCGTATTTGATTTTGATTTTATCGTTCTGATTTTCCTATTTTAGCGAATTTTTTCTGTTTGGGTGTCAGGTTCAAATCAAATCTCTTATACTTAGAAAGATTACTTTATTGACCTTGATGGATTTGCTTATCAAGTTTTTCCACATTTGCTGGGGTAAAAAATGCAGTCAACAACACTTTTTAACCAGGATATCATAAAACACTTGCACCAGACTCTGTTCAGGCATGCATTAATGAACACATCATGAACTTTAAAGGGGCTGCTTGAGGGGCGGCCTTTCATATTTTTGGAAGTGACCAAGAATTCTTACCCCAAAAAAAAAAAAAAAAAGAGAGAGAAGTGACCAAGATTTGAATTTATTTTGTAGTAGACAGAGTGACAAAATGAGAATTTGAGTGTTTCAGACTCCTATTTAGTGGCGTTGAAGATCTGTTAATATGAGTTCTCAAAAGATAGAATGGGAGGAAAAATCTATTTAGTTAATAATTTGTTCAATATTTGCACTTGTCGAATGGGAACTTATAGATTTTCTAGATTGCAAGAGCAGTTGTCTTCACTCACACTTATTTTGGTTGGCTAAAAATTACTTAAAAATAAAAACACTTTTAGTTTGCAGTTTACGAGTGAAAATTTTGAAATTCAGTACATTATGACTTCTTTGCTATTTATAACCAAAGATTGGTATGGACCATTTATAATAATGTCCTGTATCTTTTCTTTTTTGGTGAAATTTAGGCAGAGAGAAATATAAATGATGAATACAATGAATATGTGGTCATTCAGACACTGGAAAATTCTACTGTGCTATTCTTTTTAGGTTTGAAAACATTCAAATGAAAGTCCATTTGCTGGCAGGAGCTTTTAAGGTTAGTTCCAGTTCCAAAGTCAACTGCGTGCATAAATGTTTCTGTTTCGAGAAGGATGCTTTTAGTAGGGTGAATCCAACACAAGCTTAAAAAGTCTAAAGGGGTATCCCCAACCATGCACAGTACTTAATTTGCTAACAATTTTGATGAACATATCCCCTTTTACTTGTGAAACCCCCATGTGGATAAAGTTATTCCACTAAACATATTGGAGTTTCTGATCTAATTCCAAAAAGAATGTGGAAAACGGAAAGGGTGAAAATGGAAGGAAAATCTTGGACTCTACATCACCATCAAGGTCCCAACTTAAAAATATAAGGTAATTATGGTGTGATTTTGGTATTGGTCCTCAATTCCAAGAGACCAACAATTTTTATGATGTTAACAAGACTAAAAATTATGGTATGATTTTTGTCAAAAAGTGACCATAGTTGGAGTTGGTGTCTTTTTTAACCAAGACAAAAACTTTCTTCACCAACCATGCATTTAAGAAAGAGATCCAAAGACAAACACAGAATGACAAGAAAGAAGGAAAACCTATCCACTAGGGCATGGAAGCCAACATATTTTTGATTGTGGATTCGGACCAATGTGCCATCGTGGGGCACGTTTAGATAGAACCAACACATGCATTTTCTATCTGAGCTTATTGATTACTACTAATATACATAGTTTATAGCATTAACTGAGGAAATGGAATATTTAAACTGAAGGATTAGAGAATCAAATGAAACCAGTAAGCCAAATGTGTTATCAAAAGGCTTGCAATCAATCAAATTAATCTTGGCTAATAATAACTTTATAGTTTCAGTTGGAAAAGAGGGAGTTGAAAGGTTATAAAAGGAGCGTAATTGGTGTCAGAAAACCAACACTTTCAGGATTATGGTACAAAGGAAACTTAAAATGGGGTAGCACTGATCAAAGGGGCTAATAATATCCGATCCACTAGAGTTTTGGCAATCCATTTCATTTGAAAGAGAAATTTTCTTTCAGAATTAAAACCATAATCGTGTATGAAATCAGTAAATGAAGTATAAACTGTTTGGTGTTTTAGTTAATTAAATGGATTTCAACATTTCTTATGAATTGAAGAGCGTTTATGAGTAACTATTTTGCATGGGAGTGGACTATTTGCTTAGTGTTACTTTGCTACACATGTTTTTTTTTTTTTTACGCATGTTAATTAAATGGTCTCCTAATGAATGTGAACTCTTTCTTCTCTAATTATGAGCTTAGTGGTAGAGTATTTTATTTCAATTCTTGGGTTCAAATAACACTTCATTTATACTCGAGTAGATTGACATTTGGTGGATGCATAATTAATTGCGTAGACATGTCATTTGCATAGCCATTAATACAAACTACCAAGACATCAAGAATTAAGTCTCAATACATGCCAAGATTAATAGAGAAAATGTACTCATTTCTGAACAAAATATTCGGTCTTTAATTTTATATTGAGAAATTGGATGTCCATACCTACGTAGATGTGGGATCCGCTGTTACATTTTGCGGTGTTACACTCATGTTACGTTACTTAACTAAGTGGCAAATTTAATCCTGCTAACTATATCTCCAAAGGCAGAGACATGCATTACTCAGGTAGTGAAATATAAGCACGAGTGTGTAACGCAGTGTGAAAGAGAACCCATAACCACCACCTAAATATGTAATGTACATTAATAAATCTGAATCCTGCAAAATATCTTTTATGGTCGTCTTCCACAATCCAAATTGGTTACTAAACTAAAATATGAAGTAAAGAAGAAAAATTAGTTAATATGTCAAGATGTTTCCCTCCAAATACGAATGTGCGTTTGTGATTGGAATCATTTCTTTAGTGGAGAACACAGAAAGGCTATTGAACTTGCCCCACGAGTCGTTTTGCTGATCTAAGAACAATTTACAAAGCCTTGTCCATGTCAATTTCATCATGGAGGGACGGTTGCTTTTGTTTTTATGTGTTTTGATGTTTCAATTCTTGCTTTAATATAGAAGCAAAAAGTCATCAATTTGCCAACCACTGTATAACAACCAGTCAGTGGATAAGTTAATTTATCATGAGAACCAAAGAAGATGTTAACTTTTAAGGATATGAAAAATGTGAGCTTAATTGCTTTCTATGATCCGTTGATTGATTTCAAGTTAAACAATTGTCTTCTAAAAGGTTGTACGTTTAAGTTAGCAGCTGTGACTAATTAGATACCAAAACAATTATCATGTTCACATCCGAAACAAAGCTTCTATTCTGCGTTTCTTTTGCAACAGACATAAGAATCATTGGGGTTCCATTTAGATTACGTATTGTTTGAGTATTGCAGAAAAAATAATATTGTAACACTTTTGAGATATATGATATCTGAGAGGTTCAAAATATAAAACGGTGATTGAAAAATGTGGGTAAAGAATATTTCAAACTCGTATTGATAAAATTTTACAATCCTATAAATAAAGTTCTTGTCTTCTTTTCTTTTCATGAACCAAAGAGCCAAAAATACACAAAAGATAATAGAACCATATAAATATATATATATATATATATATATTCAGATATTTAATTAGATATCAAATAAGTAAAGGGCATGTTGAAAATGATGTAAAGGAGAAGGCAACACGATTACTTAACATTTTGAAGATGACAACCACAAGGTTGGACCAGCTTGAAAAATGAGATTTCAAGATGGCCAGCACATGAACTTTACTCCCGCAAAAACAGAAGGGCATGCAATAGTACTCAGAATATTTTGGAAAGCGACATATTTTTACACATATTTCCTACATCAAACATGGCTAGCATTTTCAAAAACTATCAGCATATAGCTGACCTAGATGAGAAATTTGCCTTCACCTACCATTAATTGCTATCTGAGAGGATGGCCATTTCATCTGAGTAAGTATTGCGTGCACCATGCACGCCATATAGCATACCACGTGGTGCACTAGAATCAATCACACATCGCCAAATAATACAAGGTATGACCCACCATCATCGCATGGTAATAAATTATTAATTTTAGTGCACCACGTGACAATGCACGTGGTGCATTTTAAACTTTTTCATTTCATCTTCAGCTAATTCTGTCAAGTCTTTCTGATTGGTATGCAAGAATGTTCAACTTCAAGTAGTCATCAAAAAAGAGTAATCAGAAAACGAATTTGTGATCAGCCAGCAAAGTCCCATAGCATAACAACATTTGAAATTTGCAATTATTTGAAGCTTTTAAGGTTCATTCATTTGATAAACATATGGTGCAAAGAGGAAAAGGTTAAAATTTGTGCCTTGTACTTTTATTAACAGGACATTAAGAATATTTTTGTATAAAATTTTCAAGCAATTATCACCCCTTTTTTTTTTTTTGCATAAAATTCCACATATTTTGATCAGCCAAACAATTGCCTTTGCTGATTGCTAAAACGTCATCCTCCCAACAAGCCTTGTAGCAGGCCGAACGTTATCATGGGCCGTACTGCAATGCTTATTTGCACTAAGCCATAACAATTAGTTCTGGGCCCATTGAATTTCGGTTGCCGAAGTTACTGGCCTAGTCCATCGCAGATGAACTGTGTTAATGGACCTGGATGGCTCAATTGGAGAGACATAAACCCATCATTTTTATGCAACTTTTTTTTTTTTTTTTTAGCAAATCTACACTACTATAATGGGAGAAGGAGAATTGATGTTAGTGGGATTCGAATCCCCGACCTCTAGGGTGAAGTCGTAAAGCTCTAACCGCTTGACCCTCTATTCATCCCTTTATTCAACTTAAAAGACCACCAAGTTCATCGTCAAGAATCATGTACAAATTTTGACACACATGATACAAGTGTGCAAAGCTGTAATCCACAAGACTACAAGTAGAAGGAATTTGTTAAGGATACTTTGTTATGAGAACATTTAAGTAAATTGAACAAAAACTTTGAATTGCATTTTTAAGAAAAATTTTTCTTTTGATAAAACGATAGCGACTTTTGTAACGTGATGTATTGGAGGTAAAAGGAATGTTGAAAACAAATTAAAAACTATTGGAAAACGTGTTCAATAAATGTTTTTAAAAAAATGTTCTAATAATAGTCTATGGAAACTTAGCAATCTGATTTTCTAAGTCATATGTTATTTATAGTCAATGAAGTGCTATTGAACTCGTGAAATGATGTTATTTTATGTTCTACAAATTTTATTTGGAGTGTTTTTTGAGAATTATTGAGAAAAATTAATTAGATTGTTTTTTGTTGACTTTTTTAGAAAAGTGAAAAAGTGTTTGGATGTGAAATTTTTTTTGAAGTGACATAATAGTGGTTTGAAAAGTGATTGGGAAAGTGTTTGAATAGTTCTAAAATTTTGAAAAGAGTAGTGAAGCGAACATTTGCTTCAAAGACAAAAATATCTCAGCAGTGTTTGCGCCCCAATGCTTGCTGAGATAATTTTGTCTCTAAAGCGGATGTTCGCTTAGAGAAGCGGACGTCCACTCCATCATCCGCTTCGTTATCCGCTTCGTCGTCCCACCTTAAAACCTATCGAAAATAAATCTCATTTTGTTATTCATGATTTTTTCAGTTTTTCTAAACAAATTTTGAATATAAACATGCTTGCTTTTGTGAATAATTATGTAAAAGTCTCTAAAGTTCATTTAAAATTTCAAATAAAAAACTTGGTGGGAAAATTTGGTGAAAAAGTTTGACCAAAAAATTTTTTTATTTTTTGACCAAAAAATTTTTCACTTGTCCAAACGGATTTGGAAAAACTCAAAAAATGCTCCAAAAAACAAATCCAAATGGAGCCATTTTTTTTTTTCAAATTAGACATATATGGGATAATTTCCAAATGCTAGAAAAATGCATAGTTTTTTAGATTGGACACTAATCGACAAAACCATGATTCAATAGATAACAAATGTTACCTATTACTTGCTTCCTTGATATGCACTATCTCAATTATTTTTACTTGATTTTATTGCTCTTTTCTTCTTTTTTTTTAACATGGTGTCATTACTCATTTAGGTGAAGTGATTGACTAATTTTGGGAATCATGTCTAGGTTAGAAGACAATACAATTAAGAGTATTGGAGCTAAATATTTGTGTTGTCCTCTGATTAATAAACAATGAAAAGAATATTTTAAAATCTAGTCTACTAGGTTTTTATCCTTTGTACTTCATAACCATATTAAAAATAAAAGACAATTTTTACATATAATAAATATGAAGTAAAACAAATGATTTTATGCAACTAATATAAAATAAAAATCCCATGTTGATTGTCATGTTGCTAAACATTTCCATAGATACGACGGGTTATTATTTTTTGTTGAGATTTGATATGAATTTGAGATGCATAAAATTCCTTAGTTCCTAATTAATAATTTGCTTTATTGTATTTTACTTGGTTGGTTTAACATGTGTTAGACCATTCGAGAACGAATAGAGAGTCGAGCGGTTAGAGTTTTATGACTCCACTTCAGAGGTCAAGGGTTCGAATCCCACCATGCCAAATTTCCCTTTCCCATGTAATAGTGTAGGATTATAAATATATATATATATATCTACCTAAAAAAAAAAAAACCATTCAAAACCTACAAAAGTCAAAAGACATGACTTCTGATACCATTGCAATTGTTGTTTCTGTGTAATTGTTGGGATATGTTGGTATGGATAAAGTTGGCTGCCGTATGATCACTAACAGCGAACTGTTTTGTCAAATTAACCCTTTTCCTTATTCAAACTGAAAAAATTATTATCATTATTGTTATTTGGTTTTGGTGTTGGTATATTGTTTTAGGAAATTTTCCCTTTAAAAAATATCATTTTTTCGTTGATATTTCACATCAATTTATTCTTTTACAAACAAGCATAGTTGGATAACATCAAGATTTTCCCTGAGAATTTGACATATTTAAAATGCTAATTCAGTGATATTATAACAACAAAGAATCAATAGACAACAAAATCACAAAAAAAAAAAAAAACCCAGCACAATCGTCCCCATGAAGCAGGGACAAAATACACGAATCAGTTCAGCACTGTCCCAAAGAAATGCTACAAAGACAAACACTTCTCATGTCCAACTGGCAAATACAATCACTGCCAGAAAATAATTGGAGGTTTTTTTTTTTCATTTTGTGTGTTTATATAAGTGGATAATTAAACAGGACAGATAAGTTATTAAGATAAACAGTGCTTATATGTGTTTGGATTTTCGTGGTTTAGTCTCACTCGTGAACTAGATTAGCCTATAATCAAATTTGCTAAAGCTGTACAGTGGGTACTGTGATATTTAGTGTTTCTCTCCAAAAGTAAATAAGCACGACAATAATTCAGTAACTTCTCGTTATAGTGTTTTTATGAAAAAAAATATATAATTATTTTTATGAAAATAATTATGACAGTGTTTTTATGAAAAAAAAGGCAGTACGTTTCAATAAAAACTTGTCACTTTTATTCAAAAACTTACTATTTTTTTGAACTCTTTGTAACTGCAACATTTTCATGCAAAATTACTCCTACTCATTCCAAGAATGAAGGACATATCCCCCAACCAAAATGTTGAATTACATTTGCTACAAATAATAGGTATTAAATGATAATTTTGAGATTTTCAGGCTTTCAATCTTCCTAACATGAGTTAATCCGATTAAATCAAACAATCCATCAACAAGCAATTCCTGGTTCATTGAACATGGCCAGGAAAAAGTTTATTTAAATTGAAATTTATTTCTTAATTTATCGCTTTACATGAGTATCTCAATGCTTTCCCTTTTTTACCCTTTTTTGTAGCTTTTGTGAGATGTCTGCTGGGTAGGGGTGGCAATTTCTGACACGACTCGAAAACCCGACACGAACCTAACCCGAAAATAGCAGGTTTGGGTTGGGGGTTTGCGGGTTTACAAGGTTCGCGGGTCAGACCCGACAAACCCGTGAAGAAAAACAGGTCCGGTTCGCGTCGATCCGCGTGTTGACCCGCGAACCCGAAAAAAAAAAAAAGAGGAAGGAGAAGAAGAAGAAAAGAGATTAAAGCACACGAAAAAAATAATCAAACACATTTTTTGCAAATAGTAATATCGAAGTCGCTCATTAACATACACTTAATTCCTCTTACAATTTACTTTCATAAACCTAAGTAGAATTCTTATTTTTTCTTACAATTTACTTGATTAATTATTTAATGAATGAAATTTGTGTTTAAATGTGAATAAGTAGAATAAGGCATTAATTATCCAATAAATGAAATTTGTGTTTGAATGTGAATAAGTTAAACATAGCTAAAAAATGTTAGTAGTAGTTTTTTTTCTTTTTTTTTTTTGAAGAAAATAAGAAAGAAAAGACATTAAAACACACACACACACACAAAATGATCAAACACATTTTTTGCACACACTAATATCGAAGTCATTCACTAAAATACACTTAATTTCTCTTATAATTTACTTTGATAAACCTAAGTAGAATTCTTATTTTTCTTACAATTTACTTGATTAATTATCCAATGAATAAAATTTGTGTTTGAATGTGAATAAGTGAAACACAGCTACAAAATATTAGTAGTAGTTTTTTTTGTTTTCAGGTTGACGAGTTGACCCGTCAACCTGTTTCGTGTCGTGTTCAGGTTGGCAAGTTAGCGAGTCGGGTTCGGATTGACGAGATGACTGTTATACCCAAGTCTCAACCCGACCTACCAACCTGACCCGTTGCGACCCCTACTGCTGGATACTAACTTATAGCTTTGGAGTGACTTCTTAACAATTACTGTCATCATTTAACCTCAGGAAATGAATTTAAATATTAAAATCCATTAATGATTTCCTCTGTCTTTAGTAATTCGGAACTTCATGTTCAAGTGTGCCCAATAGGTAAATTCGAAGTTTGGCTAGTTTTTCATAAACATACACACATTTTCTAACCATCTTTAACAAATATTACACTAATTTTTTTTAAAAAAAACTACAAGCAATTTAAACAAAACCCTACTTATGGAAATTCCCATTGAAAAAATAGCAACACCTTTACAATATGATACCATTTTAAAGCTTCACCTCAAGTCAAATTTTTTGGTTCTCAATAGTATGATGTTAAAATTATAGCAACAAAAATTCGAGACCATAAATTAAGAATTAATCTATATAAACTACCCCTCGAGCAAAAAAAAAAAATTGTGAGAGAAAAAATTTTATACAAGCAAATCTAAATAGCGACACATAAATTTTATTTTTATTTTTTTGTGAGCCCCCGCATATAATTTCGACCATAAAATAATGTCCTTTTACTATTACAAGTATAATATATGATATATCCCCATAATAACAATTATCTCCAAAATTATACCAAGATAAAAAACCCTTTAAAAAAAAGAAAAAGGAAATACCAACTCCGTTAGATTTTATGAACAAAAACCGTCAAAATCCATCTACTATGTGTTTTCCTACTATCTATCTACACCCAAACCCGCCGTACAAACAAACGGCATTAACGGAGCTGGTTCATAACAAAACGGAGCTGCCGGATGCTGCCATTTCTTAAACGACGTCGTTGCATTGACCCCTGTCTGCAGCTTCTCCTTCTTCTCCTGTTCCTCTACAACACCGCCCGACTTAGATTTAATCTCAGCCGTCAAATTATTCGACCTCGGCGAAGTCGGCGACGTAATCAACGGCGATAATAAAGGTATAGCCACGTTCCAATCGTTAACTCTATTAACTTGAATTGACGCCGGAGCTCTCCGCTGCAACCGGCTCGGTTGTCTCCGGTTGCCGGAGCTGCTGCCGCTTCTCCCTTGCCGATCATTATTGTCCGCCATAGATGAGGGGAGGGTAGTTTGGGGATTTCAGATTTGCTGAGAGAGAAATGGAAATGTGTGTGAACTGGTAGGCTAAGGTGGGGAGATGAGGGTTTATAGTAGGAGTGGCGTGTGGCGTACACGCGCTGGATGGGGAGGTGGGGTTTTCGAGTTAAGTGAGCAAAGGTTCAGTCAAAGGGAGAAAGAGAGAAGGGGTGAAATTTTATGTTTGCTTGCACAGCTCGGCTTAGCAGGCTTAAAGGATTAGGATTTTGACATATTTAGCATATTAGCATAATAGAGAACCATAATAAAACAAAATTTTCTTAAAACTATTTTAAAGGTTGGCACCCTGAATAATTAATTTCATGGTCGATACAAAATTGTATTTGAAAATCGAACAGATTAAGTACGATGTACTATTTGGTTAAGTGATTTATTGATGTTTTTCTATTAACTAGATGATTTCTGGACCAATTATTTATTTCACAATGATTAAACAACAAAATATTTACTAATTGAATTTTTCCTCAATATAATGATATACTCATTAGCATGGAACTAGTAATGTGTTGTGATTGTACTTTAATGTTGATATTTTAGTTCCGTGCATATGGATAGTTAAATGGAGAAAACTAAATGGCGGGAATCCAAATTCTGTGAGAGGATATGCCTCAATTTTTTTGTTTACTCTTTAAGTCATTCTTCACCTTCTTTTAGTTTTTTTTAATTTTAATAATATAAATGATGGTGTAATTAGATAATTTAAGAAATATTTCATATAAAATAGTTTAGAAGTATCTTTTTCCTATTTAGTTTTTACGGAGGTTTTTCTTCCGCGTTGTTTAATTGTATGATTATAAGTTAGAATGCAATTTCGAACTTTTAAAATGGTATCAAATTCCATTGTAATGCTCATTGACATTCTTGGTTAATATCTCTAGTATATTTTAAACTACTTATAGGCTAGTTTACTTTATTTGTGGTTTAAATTAAATATTCAGTGTACATGCTCCCTATTTATTGTGTCAATGTGTTACATGGATACCTTTTGGATGTTGCTTACCTTCCTATCTACTTTAAATAGGAAGATTTTTATATAGATTGGGCTCACACTCACAGTTCTCATCTATAGATCTTGTAGTAAAAAAGAGTTCTATATAAATATAGTGATGTATACTAATGTAAAAAAATAATATAAAAATAATTATATAATTTTTTTGTAAACTATAAGATCTATAAGTTGGGTCGTATATCGGTTTATATAAAATTTTTCTCAGAAACATACAATTAGTAACATATTCTTTGGAAGAAGAATGATCAAATGATGAACATTACAACTATAGGAGTTAGGATCCTTGGCAGAGCCAAGCCGAGCCAAGCTTTAGAGCTAAGAGAGCAACCCAACACACCCAACTTATGATAGCTACATTTCTAACCCAAGCGAAAGGCTAAAACGTTGCATCAAAGACCAAACTTAAATCCCTCTAGAACTACTTGTCTGCCTTTTTTAAATATAACCACCCCCACCGTCACTTTCCACGGACCGCCGTTAACTATACTTATCAACCACTCAACTGGTCCCACGTGTAACCACGTGACATCATAGCATTCTGTTTTTAGTAAAAACATCTTGTCACAATCGAACGGCTGTGATCGAATTTACGTGGCCATTTTGGAAGATTCTAGTCAAAGACGCACGTTGGATTAAGGATATCCTTCTTTCTTGCGTCTATATTGTCCTCTTCTGACTTTTGTGGCAAGTTAAGGATATCTTTAAGAGATAATTGTACATATCTGTCTTGAAGTTTGTTATAATTATACTCACCCCCTTTTAGATTTTAAAAATTACATTTATATTCTTTATATTTATATTTTTTATAATAAAATAAATTCATTTAAAAAATATAAATCAAAAACACCAATTGAATACCTTAGAATATCTTGAATTACTTTTAAATTGGTCATTTCGTTCTTATTAACATTTTTATTTATAAAATTTTTATAGATAAAATAAATTTATTTAGATTAGTCAAATAATTATATTTTGAAGAAATAATATTTAGTAGAGATTGAAAATTTAATGTAAGAATATAAGTAATTTTAATATTTTTATGACTAATTAATTAATTTTTAATATTTATTTATATTTTTAAAAGCAATTAAACATATTTTAAAAAATTTGATTGATATTTTTAAATTACATTATCAAAATAAACTCGTTTTGTTATAAAAAAATATAAACACAGGAAGTATAAATATATTTTTTAAAACTTGAAAAAAAATGAGTACAATTATAATAAACTTCAAAGGAGACATGTGAAATTATCCCTATCTTTAATGTCAAAAAAATTAGGTGGTGTGAGGTTAGAATAGTCATTTAGTTCTAGAATATTCTGATATTGAACAATCATTTTAGGGCCAGTCAAAAGTGCATACAGTTGAACCACCTTTGACAAGGAATATTATGGTTGGACTAAGATTGGATGGACTAAACTTCAGCTAAGGTTGGCATAACTAAAAAGAGAATCAAATCAACCAATGTGCTGGTAATCTTGGACTTTACAAAATATGGGGTGGCCTTAAATTGGGCTTTACACAAAAGAAAATTCCACCCCATTTGTAGCATAATTTGATTTGACACCTTTCCATGATCCTAATCCTTGCATTATATTACATAATTAAGGCTTAAGATAAGGTAGATAATCAACGGAAGAGCATCTTGAGTTCTTCGATCCTCGCCGACCGGACTTCCTCGTCGGTGAGGGCTCCGGCAATCATTCTTTGTTTCTTAGCTTGGACTTGTTGCATCCGTTCTTCCACCGTGTCCTAAATGCACAGTACAAGCCATGTGGTATTAGTCAAAAAAATTGTCAATTAATTCAACATACAAATGGAGTATAAGATCACTAAAGATTATCCATATTTTGATTTTCTTTTTCAGCTGTTTGTATATTCATTTGTTGCCAATGTCAAGATTTGATAATCTAGTTATTGACCAGTTCTGGGTTGTTTTCTTTTTGTCCTTATCCATGATAGTCCATAAAGAATGGACATGACTAGGATGGAGAATTCTGCATTTGATTAACTTTACTAAAAGAAAGAACAGATCAGTTATATGAGCATCATGAGTGAGCTCATATTCTACAATCACAAACCATCTGAGCCTCTATAATTTACACACATGCTGTTAATAGAAACACCAATTGGCATCAAATTTTGATTGAATAGTCAAATGCTGGTAGGGTCCTGAGATCAAGGCTAGATTGTTTTTTTTGAATCCCCGACCTTGAAAAATACTTGTGACCAGATTGCAGCAAAATGATAATGATTTATTTTTAAGAAACACTTGCAGAAAGAGGCATTTTACCTTCACTATGAATCTTCTAACTCGAACGGTCCTCTTTTGACCAATGCGGTGAATACGCATGATTGCTTGCTCCTCCACTGCAGGATTCCACCATGGATCCTACATTTAATAGAATTTAGATGGCATTCAAGAGCTATAGAATCAGAAGGCAAATATGTGCCCCACCACCCTTTTGGGGAGAGGGAGGACGGAGGGGGGGAAGGAGGGAGGGAGATGAATTTACCATGAGAAACACATTAGAAGCTGCTGTTAAATTCAAGCCTACACCACCTGCTTTTAGTGACATTAACAACACCTGAAAAACATTAAAACAAATTATAGATTCAGCAAAGCCTGATTGAAGTATCAAGTGCATCATGATCATCTTGGATTAAAGAACAGGAAGCAAGAACTTCTTACCATTTTCTCTCCAGTCTCACTGAACTCCCTCAAAACATGTTCCCTTTGTTTCTGAGACAATTTTCCATCAAATCTCAAGAACCCAATTCTTCTCCTTTTCAAAGGAATCTCCAATAAGTCAAGAAATGAAGTCCACTGGCTAAAAACAATGCTTTTCTCCCCAGAACCTGACTTTCTTAGATATTCCAAGTTTTCCAAGAGCTTTGAGACCTTTGAAGACTCTTTCCAATTCTTCTCAACATCAATTCTGAACCGATTTTCAGAAGGGCAAGTGATTATCTCAGTCTTTTTTAACACTTGCCTGCAAATTGGGCATAACCCAGCTATTGGAGATCGCCAGCTTGATAGAAGACATTCTCTGCACATCCTATGTGCGCATGGAGTAAGGATAGGGTCATCTGCAGACTCTAGGCATATGGGGCACTCTGCATTTTCACCTTTCCGAAGACCTTCGACAACCTCTTCAACATATGCTCTTGAAGGAACTTTCTGAGACATAGAATCAGGATTTGTTTCAAGGAACCTTCTAGCAAGCTTGTTCAGGTCTGCGTACTCTTGCGTATCACCCCGACTGCAGATATAGAAAATTTGAAAATATCAGGTAAGAGGAATGGAAGAGAAGCAAGTTCATCATTTGAAAAGAATATGCACATCATTGAGATCCCATTCTCACCTCATCACAAGAAAAGGGTGGTTGCAACATTGCCTTAATCGAAGTAGCAACTCGAGAATATTTGCATAGTTGTGGAGAACTTTGCCTTGTGCTACAAATTGGTCAAACTGAACCTGTTCATAGTGCAAAAATTGTGTAAATTAAACCCAAAGAAAAAAAAACCATGCAATGTCTAAATAAAGGGTATTTAACTTCAATAGTCAACCACATATAACTGGTTACAGGTTCTAACTAATTTGAAGACAATTTTCAATGCAACATGATTAAATTAAGCTTACCTTAGATCTCCTAAAGAGGGCATCATAGAAATCATGCTCAGCTTCAGATTGTTCACACTGTATAACTTTGATCTCAGTTGGCGGTAGAACTAGTATAGGCCTACAAAAATATCAGTAAGTCCAGTCTAAGAGTATCAAAACAGTTGTGAGAGAGAGAAAAGGGGGGAGGGAGAGAGCGAGCGAGCAGTAATTACCTTCCGTCCTTGTCTTTTGTATCCTTTGTTCTCCTTAACATAAGCGGCCTCAGAATAGCCTTAACTAATTTCAATCCTCTATAATCACCACTCTCATATGGTCTCTGTATCAGTTTTTGCCACCTACGAGAGCGGTAAATACATATAGCTAAGAAGCAAGGAAACTAGCTCATTTGCACATTTTGATTAAAAAAATTGACAAGATTCCACCATGTTTCACTCTTCAAACACTTTGCTGAACAATATATCTCAAAAACTGAATTATGGAACTGCGTCCATCAATCTTTTCAAGCATCAGCCATACAAGAAATATATTTAAGCTCACCAGGCCCAGTTGCACCATGGTTCAACACGCAAGAAGCAGAGCAGGCTATAAAGGTCTTCCAACTTATTCTGCAGAAATTGATAATGATTTTGGTGAATATATGGTACAAGATAGTAGATAATTAGTAAATATTGGTATTTTTTTTGTTCAATGAATGGCTGGAGTCTTTATAGCTGTCATACCTGAAGAGGGGTACCAGTAAGACACCACCTGCAATATGATGACAATTTGAAGGTGGCCTGGGCACCTAGAGTTTTAGAGGACTTGATGGTGTGAGCTTCATCCAATACCACCCTGTACCAGTCAATTCTGTGGAAAATGCTATTCTCCGCATCCTGAATTGAACATATAAAATAGTAACCACTAACATTGGCACATCTGGAGAGGACTAACGGCACTCTGGTAGAACTAGCAAAGAAAGAGGATTTCATGATGGAAACTAAAACAGAAATAGAATTGGCTAGCTTACATTCTTATAAGCAGCTGTTAGCACCCCATATGTTGTCAAGATCACATCAGGTTCAGCAATCACTCTAGGGTCACTGCTCCTATCCCCGCCATAAAAGACAGAAACAGAAAGGCTATCCGGCTTTGAGTGTGTTTCAATTTCGTCCTGTTCATTCAGTAAAATAAATATTCAGAAAAAATGACTATTCTTGTGCCCATTGCATTAGCCTCCTATATAAATAAAAAATGGTAATGTACTTTTAGTATGATATAGCTAAACCTGTTAAGACATACAGACATTGACAGATTCATTGTTTTGGTTGATTGAGATAATAGGGACTCACCTTCCACTGGCCAAGTAATGCCATAGGGCAAATAATGAGGGTGCCGCCTTTTACTTTCTTAATGACCTTGTGATCAGATTCCTTTTTCTTTTTCTTGATGTACTCTGTATCACCCACATTGTCTGTGATCAATTGTTGATCCTCAGGAGTACCTCTACCTCTCCTTGCAAGAATCAGAGCAATTGTCATCACAGTTTTCCCGAGCCCCATTGCATCCGCCAATATCTGCAGAACAACACTATAACAAGTTTCAAAACTCAAAATAGAGAATCAATGGACTGCAACGAGAGAAACTTGCCCCTCCTCTGGCCATCTGTGTTGCAGTTGGAAGTTGTGTTGTAGCTTCTCCAGAGAAGATATTAACATAAATTGCAGGCGCCCTCCTGCAATGGAAGATCATATAGAATATCATCAAGCTCACTGTGATTAATGTCCTTCCATTGAATAGGCAACTGTTCCTTTTTTTTCGATTACAGAGATAAAGTACATACTCGTCACATATACGATATGCTCCCCAACAAGGATGAAGAGTTTTTGCTGCCTCTTCAACATCTACTCCCATCTCAGATTCTGTCATCCAGAAAAGGGCCTGCTTCTGGTAAGGCCTCAGATCGCACATAAGAGTTTCTGGGGGCTCCATTTCCTATACAGTTACAACAGTTTGGCAGGTGAATAAAACTACAGAGCTGAAACTGTTTAAAGTTTAGGAGAACAAGAAAGTGAAACATTTCTTTGACTTTTACCTTCAAGTCATACATATCTTCTGCACCAACAAGCTTGTTTAAAGATGATTCTGAAATCGCTTGCTCATCCTTATTTTGTTCTGGAAACTGCTGGGAACCCTTTCTCCGTTTTAATGTAGGCAACATTCCCACAGCTTCATCAGAATCATCCTGCTAATTCATCAAAATTACATTTATCAGTACATTTGAGAGTCTTCTTAACCAAGCAACACGCAGGCAAACAAAGTACTTGTCTTTGCTTTAACATAATTCCAAAGCATCAACACAGTAAAATGGTAACAAGTTTGATTTTAGGCAACATTAAAGAAGATAGTGCACAAAGATTTCAACCAAAATATGAATTTTTTATCGATAAAATAATCAAAGACAATTGTCTATTCTGAAATGCAAGACCCCAAGAAACTTTAGCGGGAGATATATTAGATATGACAAACATATAGTAGTACACTTACTCCTAACTTCAGTGAGCGCTTCCGCAAGTCAAGTTCTTGTGGCGTAAATTCAGCCTGTTACATGTCAACAAATTAACAGAATAACAAACCAGTTTATAGTAACTTGGCATTCCATTCACCATCAGGCAATTGGCAATGGCAATGTATACAGCATACCTCCTGAAATGGCTTCATTTTTAGCAACTTAAACAAAGTCAAAAGAGGATACGTTGTGGTGTCAATATCTGATGGACTATCAAGCCTCCAAGAAGACTTGTCACCTTCTGTAAAGACTGAATGATGAATGTAGAAACTGCAAACAAATTAAAAGAAGGGAACAAATAATGCATTAGCAAAAGAGACACATACAGAAACAACAACTGGGGGCACAATTCAAACATCCCAAGCATTAGGGAAACAAGAAAGTTTTTTTTTTTTTTCTCCTTTTTTGGGGTACCTTAAGTACAACATAATCTCTTGCATCAGTTGAAGATTTGTAGGTGCCGCTACACATCGTCCAAGAACTTTAACTTTTGAAGAATTCACAAGTGGAGTGAGGCATTTCGACCATTCCATCGGAAGACGGCCAATCTAATCATTTTTTTGTTCAAAGGACAAAATATTAATATTTAATCACTTCCTAATTCCACATACCATAAAGAACTAGACAAAAACTTAAGCAAAACAAGAGCTTCAACACAATTTTGGCAATCATTAATACTCAAACAACTAAAAACTTGATAGTACTATGATGAAATTGGAAAGAATCTAATTTACCTCTCCATTTCTTTTGGTGGAAAAACGAACAATCGCTGACTTATTCCAAGAAAAACTTCTGTCAGGAAAAGCAATATGCACAATCTCATTATTCTCAATTTTCCTTGCCTTAGTAGTCGAAAGCCCCATGATAACATGCCTCCCCACCAACAACCAATCAGGCTCTTCTGGAAAATCCCCATCTTCAATCAGAACTGTACTCAGCATTCTCTCTTCAACTCTCTCCTTCTTCGCAACCAATGAGTGCATATTATTACAATCACCAGTACTCATTTGAACCCTTCTGTACTCATCATCCGACATCCGCCTCGCAGACAAAGGTTGCGCATCCAAATCCAAAACTTGAGGATGATTATTATCTCGTACTTGTGTCAATCCAGTCAACTTTTTGCCATCCAAATTCGGTTTCTTTTCATCCAAAAACTGTTTTCTCAGAAAACCACCATCAGATTCATCAGAATTCTCCACCTCCTTTTTCACAACCACTTGATCAAAACCTTCAGACCCTTTGGTTTCTTCGCCATTTTCCAGCTTGATTTCAGTTGAAAACCTTCCAGGTTTCTTTTCATCCAAAACCTCTTTTCTCACAAAACCACCATCAGATTCATCAGAATTCTTAACCTCCATTTTCACAACCCCTTGATCAAAACCTTCAGGCCCTTTGATTTCTTCGCCATTTTCTTGCTTGATTTGAGTTGAAATTCTCCCACCAGTGCTTGTAACAGTCGTTTTAACTGTCAAAGGTGATGAGGAAACTCCTCGGCTATCAAGAAGGTAATCAATGGCTACCGTGACACGGTTGTTGGACCAAGAAAGAGCCGTCTGAATCTCCTGTTCCGATACATCGGAATCGAATACAGATTTGATCAACTTCACATCCTCCTCTTGCGAAGCTTCAGTCATCCTTGTTTCCATTTTTTTTTAAGAAAAGATTCTTTAAAACATAAAATAATAAAAAGAGAGATTATAAAAAATGAAGTTTTCGATTGAGCCCAGGAGAAATTTGTGGATGAAAAACAGAGAAAATTTTAAAAATGGGAGATTGACGAGGGGTTAAAAGAATGAAGGAGTTAAATATGTTGGCGGGAATTTTTTTGAGCATGGTTAAACTTGGCGGTTCTTTTCTTTTTGTTCTTTCAATTGCCTCCTAAATTTACCATTTGCTGTTGATTTGGCGCGAAAGGGACTAAATATTTGTGGGAGTAAAAGATTTTTACTGAAGCAAAAGCGCACCCGGTAAATTTTGCAATTTTTTTTTTTTTTTTTTTGTGCTTCGTATGGGATAGCTCCAATATATTTTATCAATAAATAAACAAACAAATAAATAAAACATTACATAAAATTTGAGCCGTTGGTGTCAAGTAAGATGGTATGATTTGGATCACGAATTGTGTGAAATATACGTCTTAATTTTTATTTTTGTAAAAGTACTTGGGATTATTATAATTGTGGCTGGCTTTAGTTTTGTTAAGAAAGGTAAATTGAGTTATGGTTTGAAGTTGAATAATGCCGGTTTAATGATGTTTCCGATTTTAGGTTCTAATGAGGTGAAACCTGTGTTTGTAACATAATATTTGTAACCTGTATTGGTAGAATTTTTTGGTAATAATTTTCTTTCTTTATTTTTTGGTAATAATTTTCTTTCTTTGATTGGTGACTTTATATTTAAGAGTTGTACAGAAATTGATTGAAAATTTTTGAGACCATAAACTTACTCATAAAAATTGAGACAACTAAATTTTCAGTCATATTTTGTCCCCAAAGGCAATGCCCCAGTTCATCATCTTTTGTACAAATTCTGTTTATTTAGCATACTGGCCTCTGCAGCCCCAGCTCTGCTGACCCATAATCTTTCATTGTTAGCCATGGAGGGTCGGCCAAGCGAACCAACCCTATTGGGCTCCACAAATTATGTCGGCCATATGTCTTGATAGCCATACAGCTCTTACCAACGCGGGCAAGAGCGGCATATTTAGCCAACCGACCCTTTTAAGAATCTTCCGTAGCAACTCGACTCATTTTATTTCATGCAACTCGACTGCTACTTCCAACACATTTCGATGTGGGACTAAGTTAGCCGACAATGGTTTTCTTGAACACTACGTTGCTGCCAATGGTGCATGGTTTTAGATTCTAGACATGTTTCAAGAATATCTACTACAAGCTTGAGAATTTACATTACAATTTATTCGTAACGCACTTTTCGTACGAAAAATTTTTTTTTTCTTTAGTCACTTCTTTTTAGAGTGACCTCAAATTTTAATTTGGATTTGAAGTGTTACGGTATCTCTCCAAATACAGGATGTTATATAGCATGATGTGAATCCTCCAAGAGATCTTGAGGTGGCCTTTTGCTTTATTTAGGACTTCTATAGCTAAGACAGTGCAAGGTGAAATGTCACAATTTCTTCCTAGCCTTTCCCACAGCCAGGCTATTTTTCAATGACACAGTGATGGACCGATAAGAAGCTTAACTAGAAAAATATTAATAGCTCAGCATGTCCTCTCATCACAAGTAGTCTAGTATTCTGTTATTATCTGCTGAACAGATTCAGAAACTCTGAAGGAGAAGGATTTTGGGGAAGGTATGGAGCTATATTTAAGAAGGGACACTGCATCAGCTTTAACAAAAAGTTAAAATCCTGTCCTATCCACGGCTAAATTTGGCGTCAGATTAGATAATAACTGGGGCACGTGATGCACTAAGCAGACTGCGTCCCTCGTCTCAAGACATCCTTTCTTCTGATTACAACTGCTGCGTGCTTTAACCAACCAACATACAGTTTGAACATTTATTTGTCTGCAATCTTTCAGTACTGTCAAAATGCTTGATGTCGCAACTTCAAGCGAAAATCTTCTAGCAAATCAACTGCCACGTACAGCATGAAGTAAACCTGCAAGAGGACCAGAACAGGAGTGGAAACAAAAGTAAAAGATTTCTCAAGATGACCTGTTTTACAATTAGAAATATAAAAATCACACCAGAAGTCTTATCAATTTATGCAAAGAATATTGAATCTTTTTCACTGATAAACATTAAGTTCCTGTACCTGGAGGAAGCCAAAGGCCATGAATGGTCCAAACAAGAAACGATTTCGAAAAGCTATTTGGTTATTTGAACAACAGGAAATTATTGATTTTGAATAGTCTTGAAAGCAAAATCATGCATTCTCTAAAAACCCTTTCAAGGGAAATGCAACTCAAATTACTTGCACTAAGAAGAGGTACAATGTCCAGAGCTTTAAAGCATAAATATGGAGGAATGAGTTTTGAAGTTTCTTAGAGACTATGGTGACGAGAAGAAAGAAAAAAGCCTCTTTTGAACATTCTTTTGTATCAAAGGACTTCAGTAACCCCAAAAAAAAAAAAAGGGAAAGAAAAATCACGAGCGATATATACCATATTTCAGGAACTAATATAACACATTGCTTGTGCCTGGAGGAAATAAGAGTCCTTGTATTTTCTGCCACTACCAATGTGAATCCCACTTCGAATCCAGTCCTCCCTATGTAACCAGGCATCTCGACTGAAATCAAGAATGCCGAGTATCTGCAAAAAGGTGAATGCAGGGAAAGAGGGAGCTTAACTTCACGTTTAGTCGTAGAGCTTTTGCAGATACCTTGTGCTTAAGATAACTCAAGATCTATAATGACATCATAGAAGTAGATTTAATAATTCAAATTCGCACAAAACAGTATTAATAGTATCTCAGTTATGTATTCTAAACTTGTATGGACAACAGCACAAAACTTGGACAATTATGTTTACCTCTCACGACATAGTTAAAAAAGACAACAACAATTGAGATCTAATTGGCAGTCAAATATAAAATAGCACCAAAACAGATACTTACTGCTCCCCCCTTCCATGAAACAAAGGTCGGATTTGTCCTTGATTGCAAAACCTAGATGAGAAAAGGTCAGCTTAACAACAGGAAGAATCAATGGGAATTGGATAACCAGAAAATGACATTATAGACCAATACGTTAGAAAGAAAATAAGAAAACGAGGTCAAACAAGCACTTAATGCATAGACATATTGGGTTGAAAACATCTTTCAACAAACATATGTAGCAGTGACTTCCTTCACAGAAGCATTAGCTAACATTATCCCAAAGTTACAGCATACTGTAGCATAAGGAGCAGACCCAGCACAAAAACAGGTTAACGTTTACCAAAAGTTTAGCTTAATGGCAGTGACTGAACCAGAAATGTATAGACTACTTACCTCCACGGTATCAATGGCTTCATTTGGAGGAATTGCATGCAACACCCTGCCCCAGAAAAGGATGAAAGAAAATTGGATCAAAATAATAAGAAGGCTTTCCTGCCATGTAAAAATTAAAAGGAAAACATCCATGAGGGAGACCGGCATCAGAGGCAAACATTGAGTAGGACACCCCAAAATATGTTCCTTTTTTCTCAATCAAATGTACATGTTCTTCTGCTATTGCACGCCAATTCAATGTATAATTTGCGCCAGTAAACACTCTACTATTCTGAAAAACTATGATTTAAGGTTTAGAAATTAGGATAATATATGGCTCCTCTCCCCGCATAAATTATATGTAGGTGGTGTTAAACTATGGCATAATTTGATCATCTAGCTCATATACAACATTAACCAACTGCTTTGTCTTTTACAGATTTATTTTGGCAGCACAAGCCTATTTAGGAGCAATTTCTCTTAGCGTAACATGAGTTTAATAAGAGAGAGAGAGAGAGAGAGAGAGAGAGAGAGAGAGAGAGAGATATTCAAGCAAACCTTTCCTCCATGGCAGGAATAAGACCATCAGTCAAAGCCACTCCACCAATCTGTATCATTGAACTAGGTAATAAATCAATCTACATAAACATTTCAAATTGATAAGCATTATTATTTGGACCAGAGCTGAGAACTTGCCAGTTGCATGCTGCAAAACAGTTTCCTCTGCAGATCTATACGCCCTTGGGAGAATAAAATTTAGAAAAGGTAAGACAATAACATAAAACTTTACCATAACAAAGAAAAAATCAATACCTAACCCACCTGTTGAGAGAATACTTTTCGTAATAGCTTCTGCAAGACCAATATTGTCCTCTTTCTTTGGCCTTGCCTGAAAAATTGGGTAGCTCTCCCACATAGGGAATGAAACAGTACTGCCAGGGTAAAAGCCATCTGTATGCCACGTGTCTTCCAACATATCGTCATAATCCTTAAACCTAGTGAAGCACAATCATTGTGGGAAGTTGGATAATGTGCCAGGAGTTATTTAGTCAAACAAATTAACAGCGATTGAAAAGTATCATCAACCATGTACGGGGTGGTGGAGGATAAACATCTGGAACCAAAAGCATTGGGTAGAACAAGCCCATTGGTGGAACCTGTTTAAGAAACCAGAAGAAGTACTTCTCAGTTTACTCATGTTTCTACTTCTCTAACTGAAAAAGCAAAATGGACAGTAGAATGAATGGTAGCCCAAGCACAAAGTTTAAAACTTGACCACAGCACATCAAAAAAGTAAGCCCTATTTTCTTGTATTTGCAACTTTAGGTAGTTAGCCTAAAGGAGAATATATTAGAAGCAGATTAAACCAACAAAAAAGTATTAACCGAAAATCAATTTCCAGGCACAACATACAAGGAAGTATGACCTGGTTATACTTCCACATTACATTGCCTTCAGTTCCCACATTATTCTTTTTCATTGCCAGATATCAACATAACAGCAACATACTTTTTAATTATCAATTTAATGTAAGACAGCCCTGATGCCATCTAATTGGATTTCTATTATTTCACTCTTCCTGATTATTGGATTGCACCTTTTTGCTAAATATATTACATATATAACCAAAAATTTCACAGCTGACAGTTCACATATCAATATGAGTAAGAATACGTGTTCAAACCACCACTATTTTGTGAATAGTTTAGTTAGCAATATAATTACCAGCTATAAAATTGGATGATTACTTCAGGCAATGGCCTCCAGCAATAATTGCTGCGTCAAGGGCATAAATTCTTATTGGGTTGAAAAACATGTGCCAAAATATCATAAGTGGCAAGGTTAATTGTGCTTGGTAGCTCTATTAAATTTAGAAGTTGTTGCAGATAAGGTATATTATCAATTAGTGATAGTCTATCTAATTAGTATTAATGTTACAGATATGGTATATTATCTATTAGAGATAGTATATCAATTAGCATTAATTACAAGATTGTAAATATCTCAATTAGCCTAATTAGAATCATTAGGATTAGCTACCTTGTATGATTATTGTCTAGATTCATTGATGTATAGTGTCTAGGTTCATTTTGTACAACATATAAATATAGGCCCTTTGTACTCATTCAGATGTGAGAATATAATATACAATTTTCTTCTCCTTCTTAGTTTACATGGTATCAGAGCCATAACACCAAGATTAGGATTTGAATTTGGGTCACTCGTCTAAAGTGACTGTTTGTCAACACTGGTCCAGCCAGGAGCGCCACCAACCGACCGATCGGCGTTTCCCAAAGTCCGGTGCTTTGTTTTGTCAAAACCAAATCTGGTGTCGGCTTCTCTGTGAGACAGGTTCTGTTATTCTCTACTCTTATTTCAAGAGTTTGGATCTATCCTTTTGGTTCTAGAGTTTTATTTTTTGAATAATGGCTGAGAAAAAGTCTGTTTTGATCTCTGCAAAAGAATTTGCTAAATTCTCTCAGTACCAAGAATCTTTAAAGTCTTCATCTACTCCTATAACTGCCATCGCCGAGTCAGGTAAACCGAACACATGTCTTGTATCCTCATCCTCCAAATGGGTAATTGATTCTAGGTGCCACAGATCATATGACAGGTAATTCTAGTCTATTTTCTACCTTTCAATCACACCCATCTACATCCACTGTTACCCTAGCTGATGGGTCAACATCCCATGTTCTTGGATCGGGCACAATTAATCCTACTCCATTGATATCATTATCATCTGTCTTAAGTTTGCCTGAGTTGTCTTTCAATTTAATGTCTGTGAGTAAACTTACTCGCACTCTTAATTGTTGTGTCTCATTCTTTCCTGACCATTGCTTATTTCAGGATCTTATGACGAAGCAGATTATTGGTAAAGGGCATGAATCTGGAGGTCTCTACATTCTTGACACACAGATGCCAAAGCCTATAGCTTGTTCTGGAATCGTAACCCCATTTGAAGCACATTGTAGACTCGGTCATCCTTCTCTCCCCTTGTTAAAGAAACTTTGTCCTCAATTTCAGAGTTTGTCTTCATTAGATTGTGAGTCTTGTCAATTTGCCAAACATCATCGTGTTAGTTTGAGTCCTAGAGTCAATAATCGGGCGAATGCTCCTTTTGAATTAGTCCATTCAGATGTTTGGGGTCCATGTCCAGTTATGTCTAAAACTGGATTAAAGTATTTTGTTACTTTTGTTGATGATTACTCTCGTATGACTTGGTTATATTTTATGAAAAATCGTTCTGAATTATTTTCTCATTTTTGTGCCTTTTGTGCTGAGATTAAAACTCAATTTAACGTTTCTGTACAAATATTGCGAAGTGACAATGCCAAAGAATATTTTTCAGAAACATTTCAGTCTTATATGGTGCAAAATGGGATTATTCACCAAAGTTCTTGTGTTGATACACCATCTCAAAATGGGTAGCTGAGCGAAAGAATAGACATTTGCTTGAAACTGCAAGAGCTTTATTATTTCAAATGCATGTTCCTAAACATTTTTGGACTGATGCAGTGTCTACAGCTTGTTTTTTAATTAACCGTATGCCTTCATCTGTTCTTAATGGTAAGACTCCTTATCATAGTCTTTTTCCAACTAAACCTTTGTTTCCCATTGAGCCTAAAATATTTGGTTGTACTTGTTTTGCTCGTGATGTTCGTCCTCAGGTCACAAAATTAGATCCCAAATCATTGAAATGCATTTTTCTTGGTTATTCTCGTGTTCAAAAGGGGTATAGATGTTATTGTCCTAGCCTTGACAGGTACATTGTGTCAGCTGATGTTACTTTTCTTGAAAACACACCTTTCACCCCATCTTCAGCTCATTCAAGTCAGGGGGAGGATGACGATTTGTTAATCTACACTGTCACATCCTCAGTTTCTCCTCTTGCTAAACCTCCAATCCTTCAGGTGTATTCTCGACGACAAAATCCTCCAGATGCATGTCCTGAACTAGCTCCTTCGTCATCAGATCCCGTCTCAAGTGATGATCTTCCTATTGCTCTTCGCAAAGGTAAACGTCAGTGTACTTATCCTGTGTCTTCATTTGTGTCTTATAATCACTTACCAGCCTCTTCTTGTTCCTTTATTGCATCCCTTGACTCCATTTCTCTTCCTAAAACTGTTCATGAAGCCTTATCCCATCCTGGATGGCGTAATGCTATGATAGAGGAGATGAATGCTTTAGATGGTAATGGTACTTGGAACTTGATAAATTTACCTGCAGGGAAGAAGGCTATTGGGTGTAAATGGATTTTTGCAGTTAAATTAAATCCTGATGGGTCAGTTGCTCGGTTGAAAGCCCGTCTTGTTGCAAAAGGATATGCTCAAATTTATGGAGTGGATTATTCTGACACTTTTTCTCCTGTTGCTAAGTTAACATCTGTCAGGTTATTCATTTCAATGGCAGCTACTCATAATTGGCCTTTGCATCAACTAGATATCAAGAATGCTTTTCTTCATGGAGATCTTCAAGAGGAAGTTTATATGGAGCAACCTCCTAGGTTTGTTGCTCAGGGGGAGTTTGGAAAAGTTTGCCATCTTCGAAAGTCTTTGTACGGGTTGAAACAAAGTCCTCGTGCTTGGTTTGGAAAATTTAGTCAAGTAGTTGAAAGATTCGGAATGCAGAAAAGCAAATCTGATCACTCTGTTTTCTACAGACAGTCTAAAGCTGGTATTATTTTGTTAGTAGTATATGTGACTGATATTATTATCACTGGAATGATACTACAGGGATTTCATCTCTCAAAGTCTTTCTCCACAGTCAGTTTCAGACAAAGGACTTGGGAATGTTAAAGTATTTTTTGGGTATTGAAGTAGCAAGGAGTAAGAAGGGGATATTCCTCTCTCAGAGGAAATATGTTCTTGACTTATTGTCTGAGACAGGAAAATTAGGGGCTAAACCATCCAGTACTCCAATGGTTCCTAATTTGCAGCTCACAAAAGAAGGTGAATTGTTTGAAGATCCTGAGAGGTATAGAAGATTAGTTGGAAAATTGAATTATCTTGCAGTAACTCGTCCAGATATTGCATATTCATGTTAGTATTGTTAGTCAATATATGTCGGCTCCAACTGTTCATCATTGGGCAGCTGTTGAACAAATTTTGTGTTATTTAAAAGGAGCTCCCGGACGTGGTATTTTGTATAAAAATCATGATCACAGCTAGGATTGAGTGCTTCTCAGATGCTGATTGGGCAGGATCTAAGGAAGATCGAAGATCCACTTCAGGATACTGTGTCTTTGTTGGGAGAAACCTAGTCTCATGGAAAAGTAAGAAGCAGAATGTTGTCTCACGATCGAGTGCAGAGTCAGAATATAGAGCTATGGCACAATCAGTATGTGAAAT
This sequence comes from Mitragyna speciosa, assembly GCA_024721245.1. Lineage (NCBI taxonomy): Eukaryota > Viridiplantae > Streptophyta > Magnoliopsida > Gentianales > Rubiaceae > Mitragyna > Mitragyna speciosa. The sequence goes on from CM045569.1 coordinate 4,000,670, forward strand.
AATGTGGATATATCAGCTCCTAACTGAAGTAGGTTTCAAAATTTCAATGCCCGCAAAATTGTGGTGTGATAACCAAGCTGCTCTTCATATTGCATCTAATCCCAGTATTCCATGAACGAACGAAGCACATTGAAATAGATTGTCATTTTGTTCGTGAAAAAATACAGCAAGGACTTGATTTCCACAGGATTTGTGAAAACTGGAGAACAGTTGGGAGATCTCTTTACAAAGGCTCTAAATGGAGTTCGAGTTGATTATCTATGTAACAAGCTAGGCATGAGTAATATCTATGCTCCAGCTTGAGGGGGAGTGTTGCAGATATGGTATATTATCAATTAGTGATAGTCTATCAATTAGCATTAATGTTACAGATATGGTATATTATCTATTAGAGATAGTATATCAATTAGCATTAATTACAAGATTGTAAATATCTCAATTAGCCTAATTAGAATCATTAGGATTAGCTACCTTGTATGATTATTGTCTAGATTCATTGATGTATAGTGTCTAGGTTCATTTTGTACAACATATAAATATAGGCCCTTTGTACTCATTCAGATGTGAGAATACAATATACAATTTTCTTCTCCTTCTTAGTTTACAGAAGTCAAACACAGCTTAAATTTTGCATATTTTTATACATATTTTCTCTTGTTTCTTTTGCCAAGGTGGGAATCAGAGTGTATCTGCATGTTAAAACTATAATGACAAATTTTCCACTACAATAACCTTTCATCTAACATGCCACATCAAATGCACATAATGAGAACCATTGTATCACAAAGGCAGAGAAAATTTAATGAGATTTTGATTATCAGAGGCATACATTCAAAGCAGTCAGCCTAGTCTTATGAGACCCAGGTGGCATGCCATCTTCATATGAATGAACAACTGCAACAGTTTCAAGTTCTCCCTCCTGAATGTATAAGAAAATATCTGCCAGTGTGAGCATTTCATAGGAAAAGACTCCAGAGAAATTCAGTTAAATCCAAGAAATAAAATTCTCAAAATTTTACTATTAATACAATAAACCAAAAAAGAAAGCATTCTTGAAAGACACCAACTTTCTTTAGGACAAGACGGATATAAAATGGTAGATTGTGGTCACAAGGTCCCCGGCTAAACTTTTAAAAATCTACTTGGAAGAAGACTAAAATAATTAGGTGTTACACATGGTACTTTAAGAAAACACCAATATCGCAAATTAACAACCCAAATGGACAGTAGCAGCAGAAAAGATCCTTTGACAATCATAGTGCCAAAGCAAATAAGTATTTTGCAACAAAATTTCAGCAAGAGAATAAGTTCTCAGCCTTAAGATTTGTGAATGTGAATTAGGAATTTAAGGCTGTACTCTCACTTAGGGAAAACGTATTGCAATACTGGATAAATCAGGTAAATTGAACATGACATGTATGCATTAAGATGGGGAAACAGCCACAGTGCTACAGACACTGAAGTTGATTGGGTTCTATTAGGTGAAAAAATTTAGTTAACAATCCAAAGCTCAAGAAACACCAAAAAGTCCAATATTTCGAACGGTAGACACTAAGAAAAAAAATTAGCTATGTGTGAAAGAAATTAGGTGACTTACTCTGATCAAGCAGTGTGACTCCCTGAGTCTGTTCAACATCAACAAATCTACAGGCTTTGTAAGGGCATCAGTGCGAACTGGTGGCCATGTTTGATGATGCCTCTGAGTCCAAAGAAGGCACCTTGATAGATCCTGAAGTCGTTTCTCACCAAGCAAAAACACGATCACCACAAAGAAATGCATGAAAGACAACAAAGAATTGTAAAGGTCTAAATGAAAACTATTGGAGGACATGTTCAACGATGACTGAAAGTTCTGATAGCATTTCATTGTTATTTTAGATGCCTATACTACACTAAAGGTGGTAAGCTAAAGCACCAAACCGAAATAATCACCAGATAATCTATTGTCAGTGCAATTTCTCAGGACATGATGTGCTAGAGAAAGTTGGCAATAACAAGCATGTAGCTGGCTACAAAAGAAAGCATTCAAGGTAAAACAGAACAAATGCACTGGTTTATATTAAGAAAGTAACCTTAAGCTCCTAAAACAATATCAAATACAGGTCCTACAGATAAGTTCTTTCTACCAAATTACCAAAACAGTTACCCTATTCAAAACAGCATAAAGCCAAAAGAATGAGCGCAATAAACATTTAATTCAAGATAAACTGCTTTTTTTTTCCTACTGAAAAGGCTCCTTGGAATTTTAAAAAAAAATAGTATAATAAGCATCAATTTTAGGCCTGCCATGCTACCCTTTTAAAATTTTTCTTCGTCCTTAATACAGTCAAAGATGTGTAAAATTACGGCCTAACATCAATCTTCACAAACAGGGATTAATTTCTACTAATTAGAGAAAAACAATGAATATATTAAGCATTCAATTCCAGGCCTACCATGTTATTCATTTAAAATTTTTCTTTGTCCTTGATACAGCCAACAATGTGTAAATTTAGGGCCTAACAACAACCCTCACAGGCATAAGATTAATTTCTACTAATCGGAGAAAAATATACAAAACAAACAGATGCCAAATGGATTACCTTACACTGCAGAAAACTGCAAAAGTAATAGTAGACAAGTTGAAGAAAGGGAACCACAATTCTCACCTCTCCACCATAACGCAATGTTATCTGTGTTGTAGGTAGGACTGCTCCATCCTGAATATGAAAAAAACAGACAGAATGTCATTACATTATCTACATGTAATGTCAATTTTCTCAAGCAAGAGAAGTATTCAATTTGTCAGCCCTTCTGTCACATCATGCCAAAAAGGAAGCTACAAATAAAAACCTCACATAGGTTTGTGTTTCAAATGGAAATTAGAGCGCAAGAAACAATATCACATAGGAGGAATGGATAAGATTTGGGCAGCGACGCATTATGGTGGCAAAGAAATCAGAAGGAATTAGTAACACTAGTAGCAGAGTTGAGAAGAGAATGAAGAGAGCAATGAAGGAATGCTAGTGTTTTTAAGATGGAATTCCAGTTAAGACAGGACATAGTAATTTTTCAGGATAGTGGTAATTGTGGAGGCAGTATAAGCTGTAGATCTAGTATTGCCAGTATAGTTTTGGTAGCGATGATGCTTGTTTAACATGGGAAGATATAGATACAATTCTTATGGAATGGAATTTGATTTGTTTTGTTAAAAAGTCTTTTTTCTTTCAGCAAACATTCAGTGGATTCTTTCAACTTATGCAAGATCCATTTGCAATTTGCAATAAGAACTAAAACAGCTTTAAGAAATGCTTAGCTAAAAGAACTGAATTTAACATACCTCGATACAGATGACAGATGTCACTTGGGCACCCATATTTACAATGCACGCTGTTGACAGACCATTTCCAAAGGCTGCAGCAAGACCTTCCTGCATCAATTCAATATGGACCATCACATGTGACAAAGAGAGACTCATTCCATATGGTAGACAACAAAGACGCAAATGTAACATTATATTGAAGTTACTTTAGCTAGTACTTGAAATTTAACTAGGATCATGTATAAAAATTCTAAGGAAGCATGTGGACCCACCTGGTGAGCTACTGCCGAGCTGAAGCGCAAATCTCGTAAGACAATAGACAGCATTTCCTTAATTTCTGCATACCACAAGAAACAAATGGACAAGCTTGGTCAGAATGAACAACCAGCACATTGAATTCCCAAAATAGAGATGCATACATGCAGACAAGCACACATAACACAGACAAACACACACTTATACTTTTACATTGAAGTATACAGCTCAGAAACGTAAAAGATTATACAAGGCTCAGAGAATAAACTAGAATCAGCACACACAAAGAGAAGTAAGGAAGTCCAGATTTCCTAAAATTACAATCATTAGTTGCACAAGATATAGATAGAATACAGAAAAAGTTTACTTTCCTATTATAAAATGCAAAACAGCTGCTATCACAATATTCTGTTTCTTAGATCCTCAAAGACACCTGATTTAATAATTTATAATTTGTCACTTCTCATCAATTCTTGAATCTTATCATGATTATGAACAATCTTTCCTTCAAATGCCCTCCATGTTTGATTGTACAAACATACTTGAGGTGGTCAGACCGTATTCGGATTCTTCAACAACTTAGACAAATAAAAGCCCTGCTTAACTCTTCCTGCAGGAAAGTCAACTTCCTAATGTTGACTAATGGACAAGTTTAAGCTCAATTCTATTCTGTTTTGAAAACTATAAGTAAGCCGCTGACTTGATAAAATGACTCGAATACCGCACTCATTTTCTCCAAGACAAAATTAAGAGAAAATATTTGCCAGCAAGTACAAGCAAGAATGTGAAAGAATCCTGAGAGATAAAATACAAAGCCCTCAGACTACATTGAACAAAGTTACTCATCAAGGCTCTAAATGCTTAGATTTTTGCAAAGTATGTCATTGGCCATGCTAAAGCTTAGCAAGATGACAATCATTCCCCATTTCACACTCCTGTACAAGAATCCTAGTAACACCAAAGTAACTTTGAAGTTCAGTGCAATACCAGGTTTCTATCATCTTCAAGGTTAACTTGGGAAAAATGATCGAACAACAGCCATGATTAAACTCATGAAAAAACTGGCCAGTTTAATATACTGTAACATCTCCCACAACAGAATTTGAGGTGTGGCTATTTAGTTCAAATTGATCATCAAATTTTCTACATCATCAACAATATACTGGAGGAGAGATACCATACATCTCAGTTTAATGCAACTGTATCACAATTGCAACAGATGTGTATCAAAAATTAAATTATCCAATTTGTAGGTAAGCTAAGTAAGAAAAATAAATTCTCTCTGTTTTTCAAGGTCTGATTTAATTTAAATCCTTTCTCAAACAGCAGCCATTGGCTAGCATCAATTAACAGATTTGGCAAAGGAGAAACCATGGTGTAGTATCTTGATTAACAGGAAAGAATGATTGGAGAGCATAGTTACCACGATTGTCAAATGTCTCAGGAAGAACAAGAATAGCAGCATACATAGTCCTTTCACTCAAAGGGATATGAAGTTTCTCCGTCAAAATCCAATCCCAAATAGCATGCAAGTCTTCCAACACCTGTAAGATAAAAAGAGAGGAAGCAAAAAGAGGTTGAAGAAATAGACCCTGGCTCGTCAAAGAACTGATTACATTTAATTTTACTCCTAATTTTCCTGAAAAATAAATTTCCATAATGATACGATAAATATAACACACAAATGACCAGCTTACTTTTCTATACAGACCATACAGAGTGTTTTAGTAAATCTCCTAGGACCAGCACAACTTCCATGATAGTACAGCAAGAGCTCCAGACTAAAAGTTTCTAATGAACGACTTCATATGCAATTAACATTGTACCTGCTGCATAGGGTAATGTTGAGAGATGCTAAGATGACCTCTGCGGATAGGACGGTGTAAGCAATATGGTTCAGCTGGAGATATTCTCATAGCTTCCTCACCAAAAATGTACTCCCTATATCTTCGTTCACTTGAACTCAGCTCTCTATTGGTACCATCATGGCCTTCCTCCTGAGCTGAAGACTCAAGAGGCTGGTCTTTCTTCAGTGATTCTTCTGTTAAATCAAAAAACAATTTTGCAACTTGAATTCGATATAAAATGCTAAATGAGATTAATAATTTCTAGGTGAAATACCAGACAATTTGCACCCAAAAAATTCATTGCAAAATCATCTTGATACAGATGAAGTATTGTGGTGCCGAAAATAGCCATAGTCAAAGGGATTGAGTAATTGCATGATTTAGAAGTACATATTATCAACTGATGACCAGTGTCAGAAATTAGATGCAATATGAATAGCTAATCAAAAGTACTCCAATAGGTAGTACTTGAATAAAAGGAGTACAAAAGCCACAATGTTATTGGAAATCAAAATCATCAAAAGATTTGGCTTATACTGCACTAAAGTAGATGAAAAAAGTCTACGTCTCCCAAGTCTAACAGAACTTAAATGATATTTGAAACAAAAAAGCTAGTAGATTTTCAATTTTTCAAGCCTGTATATTCAAGATGAGAATAACATTATGAAAGTTGACAGCTTCCAAAACTAGCAACCTACCAGATGTAGAGGATGGATTAGTCTTCTCATATACATCAGTCCAACTGAAGGCTGTCTCTTTCTTGTTAGTTTGCGGTGGGTATACATCGATACGACCCATCTGCACAACAGTTCTGTCAATTTTATAAAACTAATACGTATTGAGATATGAATTAAGCAACACCACCTATGCTTATCAAGCTCAAAACCATCTAATCTAAGTATTTTTACACATACTACAAAGTAATAGATGGCATTTTGCCTTAGCTCCTATGAAGATAATGCAAGAGACAACTTACCTTTCGAGGGAATGCACTGTTAGTAATCTCTTCATCCAAGAATGGGATTTTCAACAATGATGCAATCTGACAAAAACAAATTAACATTCTTCATATACAAAATCAAACTATAAACCAAACTCAACGATATCATTAACTTATTTCACTTACAATATCATATGCTTTCTCGCGCTCCATATGTTGAATTGTGGTAACCTGAGAATTAAGCACCTGAAACACAACACAAACACACACGCAGACAAATACACAACAAGAATTAAACACACACGCACACAAATACACAACAAGAATTAAACTCTGTCATAAGCTAAAAAAGTTTTTTCAAACACATTAAAAACAAGTCAATTTGAGTAATGAATCAACAGGAGGATTACATCATCCGAGAAAGGTATATAAAAAAGACCTGATCTTGAACATTTTTCTTAGGGAATTGATTAGCTCCGGTGGTTCTTCGAGCAATACAATGAGGGATATTAAATGGGATGTCTTGTTGAGCCAATCCTATTCGTATATTTGCAGAACCTGAATAATTCAAGAATCCCACAACGCATATTAATCAAACTAACTAATTACCAAGAAAACTAGAAAAGAACAAATTTTTATGCTCGAACTTTGCCTATGTGAGAAAAAATATAAGATGAGTTATTGAACCTGGATTAATGACAACAAGGTTGGAGCCACGTTCAGCAAGAAGTTGAGAAGGAACTACTGTTTTCAGATAATCCTGCCCAGTTAACATCGACAAAAAAAATTCAGAAAAAAAATCACAACTTTAGACTATTTTCGTCAGACCAAAGTGAGTGGGCGTAGTGCGTGAAAGTAAATATTCACCATGGGGAAGAAATACTTGAGAGCTCTCAGAGCAGAGAGAGCTGAAGAAAGCTTTTCGGGTTGGTTCTGTTGTGATCTTAGTCTTTGTAACTTCGATTTCTGAATGCTGGGAAAGTAGAAGAAGAAAAAAAAAAATAAAGTCTCGGAAGGACTATTCAAGTTACCTTAACCAGTAATTTCCTGTATTAGGCAGTATTATACCTCTCGCTTTGAGTTTATACACGCACTAATTGTGTGTATACATATGATTCTCAAACGATTGAAACAAGTTTTGGTGCCATGGATCCTTTGCTGCACTTTGCATCTGTTGCTTGCTTTTGCCACTTTCTGGTTTATGGTCTCATGTCATGGGCTGATATTCCTTTTGGCATATGAACTTTTTTATGTTTGGGCTTTTTTTTTTTTTAATCAAATCTAATACTATATTCCTCAAAAAAAAAAATCTAATACTATATTATTTTTTTTATCAAATTTTCACTATTACAATGGAGGAAAGAAAATTAATGTTAGTAGCATTCGTATCCCAACCTTTAGAGCGAAATTGGTATAATTAGGTTTTTTAAGCAAGATATTATTTGTCTGAGCTCGAATTTTGGTTAAATGCTTGAGTTAAAAGTAGTGATGCTAAAATTAGTATAACTAGACTTTCTTTGTAAAACATTAACTCATTTGAGGTACCTAATATGACACCCAAATTTAGCTGAGTGACTGAGAATTAATCAATGAGATGAGATCTTTTTACTTAATCGTAAAGTGCGTGTTTAAAATTTAGCATGTAAAACAAGTAACCAACATATGTCCAATTGCTTTTGTCGAATTTCTGTAATGCAACTGTTGAACTAAGGCGAGCCTAGAACCTGGACCTAATCACTTTACAAGTAATAGTTGAGGTTTGTTATCAACTTATTCTAATTTTTGTAGAAGTTAATTTTAGAAAGTCAAAAGCAAGAGGGAAATAAAAAACAATTAAGAGCATCAGCAACATCATATTAATATAGTTGGCTACTGCCTTCTCTTCTGGTAGGGTTAGTTCTTAATATTTTAGCCTTTACACAAAAAATCAGAAGTAGATTTCTCCATTTATCCTCATTGCAGCAGCATGCTATCAGTTCTCTTGACATACAGAAGAAGATTTTAGTTTAACAAGGATAGCAAATGCGCATTGCAAGTTGATATTCTTACATATTCAACATATTGGTCAGGTTTCTTGATTTTTTTTTTTTTTCTGGTACAGATCAGGAGATTCAATGAATGCTAGCAATAATATATTTCAAAACTTCAATAAAATCTAAAAGCACTGCCATGGCAGTGATCAATCTTGCTTGTTTGCTGCATTTCTTTCAACCAGTTTCAGCAAAATCTAAAAGCATTGCCAAGGCAGCGAACCATCGTTTGCTTGTTTGCCGCATTTCTTATCACAAGTTCCATCATCCGGCCAGTTGATTTTTATATGTAGCCCAAATAAATCAACCAAAAAGCAATAAGCTCATCAAGCATTTGATCGATAAATTAACTAACATTTCCTCCCATTCTAATCTGTACAACCTAAATGGGAGTCTGAATTCTATAGCGCAAGTTCATAAATTACTAACACAGGAAAAATATCAAATGTTGCATTCCGTGCCCTTCTAAAGTTGAACTAATATCTCACCCCCGAAGGGTGGTCTAAGTAGCAATCTAATTGTTAAAGTATGATAAAACAAGAAAATTGGCTAACTAGAATGGAAGACCAAAGAAATTACTCAAAAAACTCCCATAAGAAAAAATCCAGTGTAAAGCTGACGTGAGAGGCTATGACTTCAATTCCCCTAATTGTAACCCCCTTGGAACCGTCTAATCTTCCATAGTTTCTGATTAGATAAGTTTAAGTTGTCTTTGATTTAGGGGTTTTTTTCTTGAACTGCTTCCTTGAAATTGAATTCTTCATACCAAGAAAAAATAGCAAGGCTCCAAAAAGAGCCACACACTGCAAAAAATGAAAATCATATTAACTAAACGTCTGCACAGCAAAACAAAATAAATCTATGAAAACACAAAAAAATTAACCTGCAGAAAGTCCTGAAGATGACTGAAAAACTCGGCTCCACCAAATTCGTAGTTGTAGAAGTCATATAAAAATGGAATTGTATACAACAAGTTAATTATCTGCAAGTTTTCCAAGAAACGAAAAACCAGTTTGAAAATTGCTTGATATGGATGAAATTTGTGATTATATACTTCACTGTTGAACAAGCAATGAACTAATTAAAATGCAAAATTAGTAAGCATTAAATTGATTGCAAGAAATGGAAGTCCAAACCAGTAGGTAAGCACCCATTGTGCTACCAAATACAAAAAGCAAGCCTCCAAACCCCTTCAGAGCGATAGATGCAGCAACAAAATGCCCAGCCTGAATAGAGCATCACCAAAGTATGGGGGGTAAACATTTGCATTACCGTAAAAAAACTAATACTCTGACAAAATTTCACATCAATCACAAAGCCAACAACAACACAAAACCATATTTGGCCCTCCTTCCCCAATCTTTAATGTCAGAAATTTCTGGATAGGTGCCAATTTATTAGCCCACTCCTCTGCTGCAGGCCCTCCATCATCACCAAATTCATTGAACCTAAAACAATACGAGCACTATGATTTTGCAACACAAACAGTTGTAATACTATATTATAAATCCTAAATTTCAATATAACAGTTAAAAGATGCGCGTAATGATTACTAAGACAAGGCCTTGGTACAAACAAGTGTATGCCATTATATGTTGGCATTCCAAGAATTCATCTACAGCCATTTTTTTTTTTTATCGAAATTGACCTAGAAAACTTATTGGAACCTTCCGTAAATGATTATAAGACTACCTTGGAGCAATATAAAGTAAAGAAGCTGTTATATAAACGCATATCGGCAACACAATAATGGGCAGATCCATTGGAAGTCAATGCAATATCCAAGATTCCACTCCTGTTATGATATCAACCAAATGAACCATCAAGCAACTGGAAACATCAAAGAGGCAGAAAAGGGACAAATTTCATCTCTTTAACTTAATGCATAATTTTATGCTACAACTTGCCTGAGAATTGGTTGCAAAAGGAATGGGTAATTCTTTAGACAAATAAAACCATGCAGCTAAGGTAAAAGCAAAATGAAACATTTAAAATAAATCATAGGAACTAGATACCCCTACAGACCACCACAACGTGGAAAAAGAAAGTTCAATCTATGAACTGGTAAAGAACCACACGTTGAAAACTAAGATAACTGCAATGCCAATTTGTCAACCAGCAATGGTAAAAAAAAGTTAAATCTCCTCAAAAGGGATAAAATCTATGTTCTGCCAAACATTTAAAAACCTATAAATGACATGCTATTCTCATACTCTTGACATATATAGAACTATTAAAAGTCTTGCATGTGCTACCCATGCCATATTTCTGCTGCATCACATCCACAACATTTAGTAGAAAAAGCTAGCAGAGTGGCACAAATATGATCTAGTGACCTTTGGAACAATTTTTTCTTCTTCATCTCTCTGTACTATGTAACACCAGCAACAAATCCCTAAACATCTTAACACTGCTTCATTAGACAATTCTATAGTGCATTGTATACAAAAAGATGCACTGACAACAAACATCAGGAGAATTTATGCACAACATAAGGTCAAGAGCATTCAAATACAGAAGCGAGATACTGTCATGATTTAGCAGCTAAAACTGGAATGCAAGGCCAACCATTCAAAGGTTCTATCACAAAACCAATGAAACCAATCTAATAGCCTAGTTGTTTAATAATGCCATCCCTTATCATTAGTAGTCCACCTTATTCTAAAACTCGAACATTGTTTTCATAAATACATCTAACAGACTACAAAGTGACCAATGTGGTAGGTGTGAATATTACTACTAGAGATTGACATGAGGATTTCAAGTTAATGAGTCAATTCAACAACTAGGGGCTGAGCTAAACTTGATTCAAGTATCTGAACCAGCCAAAAAATCCAGCCAATCTTTCATGTATGCTTTCGAAGAGGAAAAACAAACACAAGAAGAAAAACCTGACCAAGACGTTTCGAGTAAAAATTAACCCATAAAATACAAAAAAAAAAAGGTAATATTTCCACCAAAAAAGAAAGAAATTAAGAAACACAAAATCTATGTAACTATTACCCCAAACTTCAGCAGCTCTTAAGCAAGCAATATTCTCCTAGCAAGAAGACTTATATTTTCTTTCTCCTTTTGCTGCCAATCCAAGTTAGCAAAAAACCAAACTTAATACAACTATCAGATATCATTAAAAAAATTGATACTTTTTTAAATCTATAACAGTAATAAATATATACAACAAAGAATCCAAAATGGGCTCATCCAAATGAATCCTTAGCACAAATAATGAAACATATTAAGCTAGATCTAACAACATATTTACCAAAAACAAGCATTCTTCCGCTACACAATAAACACCAATTATTCAATAGATCTCAAAAAGGTAAAATCCTTGATGTGATGCAAAAAAAAAAAACAAAAACATACATTTGCCAAGCAGAAAGGATGAAGATTGAGGCAAATAGCACTCTTCCCAAGAAAGAAAAGAACCCCGTATCTTTGCTGATTTCTTAGCTTTTCTGGGCTCAAAATTTTACTTTCAAAAGAGAAGAGGGCAAATTTAGCTTGGTCTGTCTCCCTCTGGGGGTGCGAGGAAATTGGTTTTTCGACTCTGGACTTGACAAATAGATGGGTATTTTGTTGGGTCGGAAAGTGACGATGGGAATAGTACGGTACTAGTGTAGTTTTGTTTGGGATGTGGGCATGCAGGAACAATCACTGGTTTGAGATGAGATGATTTTAGTATTAGGAAAAATTCTTAAACGAACTAGTTCATGACCTTATTTATAAACTTTGTAATTTAAAATAAAATTATATAAATATTTTTATTATTTTTTATCATTTTTTTATTAGCGTATTTTTTTTTGCTTAGTTATCACTCTTTTGAACCACAAAATCTAAGTACGAGGACGTAGAGTTAATCCACCTAAGAATCTCTCGCAGTATTATACCAAGTTTAAATTTAGGTTCTATATAATGTAAATTTTACTTTAAAAATAAATTATATAAAATGCAATTATATTTATACAAAATAATTTGCAATAATAAACGTATGATTTATAATTCGTTAAAGAATTTATACATTGTTCAGAGCAATTGTCGTCGATAATTGCCCTAATTTCAAATGGAGACTTTTATTTTGGTCTAGATCTTGTCGCGCACATTTAAATTAAAAATATATATTTTATTACAAAATTGGCATCTACATCAATTTGGGGTACGATTAGGATCACAAAACAGTCACTATGGTTGAATATGCAATCGCCTCTTATTTATATTTCTCTGGTTTGTCATCCCCTATTTTTAGGATAAACTATCTAAATTATATACTTTTGACAATCTAACTATAAAAAATCAATATTAAACTTTCATATTTCTATAATTTTTTTGGTCGTACTTTTGTTCATCATCAAACATTACCAATACTAGCCATGAATTTACAATTGTTCGAGCCCTAATTCTTTAGATTTCAATTTTATTGATTAATGAAGTAAATTTTAAAAATTCATTGCTGATAGCATGTTAGATAGTAAACAGGATCGTTGGAGGGTCCAAAATTTTTATATCAATTTTATAACTTATGCTTTTCATACTTTCCTTTTGGTATACCCAACATTAGAATGCATTTATTAGGATATTTTGACTGCGTCTAGATAACTATTTTTTAAAGTATTTTTTAAAAAATATTATTGTAGTTGTTTTGAAGATTCTTCTTGATAAATGTGTATGTGAGATAAAATTATGATTGAAAAATACGTACGAAGTTTTTAAAAAACATATTTTTAAAAAGCATTGTTAAACAAACAGAGCCTCTGTCACCAGTAAAAAAAAACTAGTTTAGACTTTAGATTACCATAAATTAACCACTAAGACTACAGGATTAACTGTGTATTCAGTTTATCAATTTTACTCTTAAACCTCTTTTGTTTAGGGAAGGCCAGCCATTACGTATATTATTCTTCTTTGTTTCTTTTGGGTTCTCAAAAGCAAATACATTTTCCTTTTTTATTTGTTTTACTTTTTGTTGCTTTTAGGCCAATAAAAAATTACTATGTATCTATGTACAGGGAAAAAAATTGGAAAGTCTACAAAGCTCAACTTAGCTAAAGATATTACCCCAAGTTTTTCTGGGATGCATAATTCGACTTTCAAGCATTCTTGTAAAACCTAGAGTTTTATTTTGAGTAAAAAAAAATACAGGAAAAAAATATAAATATGGAAAATAGTGTGGAAATAGTAGTTGGAAGAATTGAACCTTTAATTTTCCTAAGTTAATCTTGCTTTTCTTTTGATTACCAGCATTTAATAGCTAAGTCATTTTTGTCAATTAAGGGCTTAAAATAGACCTTTGATTAAATTAGACTCAAAATTGAATTTAACTGGAAAAAGTTGTTCAAAGTGTAAATAACATACAATAGTATGGTAGAACACTTTTTTCTGTCAAAAAAAAAAAAAAAAGAGGTAATAATAATAAGATAAAATAAATCGAGTTTGTCTTTCATATTCTCTACCTAATTATTTATAAGATCTCATCCACCACTCAAGTGCCTGCAAATTGAGCTGTGGTACGTGACTGACAAATAACAAGATGTAATTATCTCAAATAATTAGACACTAAACATTTGATAATATCCCCTGACGTTCATTAAATTAAAGAAAGGAGTAAAGTGTAATGCAAGTTTGTATAATTGTGTGCTAAGAGGCAATTATTTGTCTTTGCAAAAGCAAAAAATTATATTGGACAACGGGAGTGTTGGGTAATATAATGGAACAAAAGGTACAAAACAAGCCCTAATATTTTGTTGCAATGCTTTTGTGCCCAAAATATTACTTAGAAAATACTTTTTGTGCTTCGGATATTCTATGTAAATTACAAGAATTAATTATAGAGGGCATACTTATGAATAAATTGAAGCGAAAATAGTTTGTCAAAATGAAATTTATAAATAAACTGTGTTTCAATCTGAGTTCAGGTTTGATCTAAAAATTTGTTTATTCTTATCAGTACACAGTTAATTGGTCATTTTTAATCACGATTTAAAACTTTTATTACTTTTCTATTAAAAAAAAGAAAATTATTGTACATTATGTTATGGGGGTTTGAATATTTGTTATGTAGAATATTCAATATTTTGCAAAGGTGTGGTTTTTAAAAAAGTACTTAAATATCAGAAAAGCAACACATATATTTGTGTATGTGTGCACACTTAATAGAAATTTGTGTTTATAGTTCCTAGAAATATCATCTATATCTAGAAACAATGAAAATCATTCATTAATTTGATTAATTTTTTTCATATTGATAGTAACAAAAATTCTCTATACAAATGAGCTTGAGTTCATGGTACACTATCTCTAGCAACATCAAAACTAAAATAAAAAATAAAAATCACAAGTTAACTCTAAAAAATTACTAAGCATAAAAACTTAAGAGTACATCTATTTTTTTTTTTTGAGAGAAAAGTACATCTATTTTTGATACATCCAAAGAGACGAGAAATTATATAGTGTAATAGTCACATCTCCTTAAATACCCTAAAAAATATTCGATAGTTGAAAAAAGTGAAAAAAATATAATCAAATATTGTCCCCCAATAAATAAATAAATATAGAATAGTAGTGGGGGATAAAAACATGTTCAATCCATAACAAATTGAAGATCCCAAGAGACCCCAAAAGAAGAGGCAAATTTGTTAAAATATTGCCCAAAAAAAAAAAATACGGCATTTATAGGTGTCAGAAAAATTTTTTTGGCATCTAAAGGCGCCGCGTTTGGGAAACGTGGCGCTGAAATTTTTTTTTTCAAATTTGTCATGCGCCGCGTTTCCCAAACGCGGCGCATGAATAGTAGTCAAGCGCCGCGTTTGGGAACCGCGGCGGTTACTGTTCACACACTTTTTTACTGTTCATTTTTTTTTTTTTTTTTACAGAATAGGTAAGTATTTAAGATTTTTTGTATTATTGTTTAGGTAGATTTATAGGATTTAAGTAAAAGTAATGAAGGTAATTCAATATTTGAATTGAAAAATTTTAGATTTAAAAATAATAAAGTTACAAATTTCAAATTTTGATATACCACTAAATTTTTTAATATCTTGTAGGTCATTTTTTATTTTTCGAATGCGAAATCTAGTTTTTAGAGAAAGTGTGTAAAAGTCTTCTGGTAAACTTATAATTTTAGCACGTAAATACCTTTTTGGTCAATTTTTGACTTTTAAATTCATATTTTATACCCCTGTATAAATTTCTAAATTTTGTAATTTTTTTTAAATGAACTACTATTTTTTTTGTGTACCACGTTAATTCAAGGGCAAAATAGTTATTTTTAATTTTTTTTAGAATCTTAAATTCATATTTCATAATTTTAAGCACATTTTATATTTGTGATAATTTTTCAGGTACCAAAAAAAAAAACGATTTTGCCTCAGATATGTATGCATTATAGAAAAAATAATTTTTGAACCCGAAAAATTATCACAAATTTAGAATATACGTAAAAGTATGAAATATGAGTTTGGAATTCACAAATAGCCAAAAAAAGGTATTCAAAAATTGAAATGATTATTTTGTCCTTGAACTGACGTAATACCTAAAAAAATAGTGATTCATCTGGAAAATTTTCAAAATTTAGAAATTTGTATGATGGTATAAATATGAATTTAAAAATAAAAAATTGACAAAAAATATATTTACTTGCTGAAATTACAATTTTCCGGAAGACTTTTGCACACTTTCTCTAAAAACCAAATTTCACATTCTGAAAAATAAAAAATGGCTCACAAGATATTCAAAAATTTAGTGGTATATCAAAATTTGGTGTTTATAGCTTTATTATTTTTAAATCTAAAATTTTTCAATTCAAATATTGAATTACCTTCATTACTTTTACTTAAATCCTATAAATCTACCTAAACAATAATACAAAAAACCTTAAATACTTACCTATTCTATAAAAAAAAAAAATGAACAATAAAAAGTGCGTGAACAGTAACCGCCGCGTTTCCCAAACGCGGCGCTTGACTACTGTTCATGCGCCGCGTTTCCCAAACGCGGCGCATGACAAATTTGAAAAAAAAAATTCAGCGCCGCGTTTCCCAAACGCGGCGCCTTTAGATGCCAAAAAAAATTTTCTAACACCTATAAATGCCGAATTTTCTTTTTTTTGGGCAATATTTTAACAAATATGCCCAAAAGAAGAAGAAGGAGAAGAAAAAAAAAAAAAAGATTTGGAGGGGTTTCAAAAATTTAACCCACTGTAGAAAAGTACTAGCAGTAAAATTAAATAAATAAATAATTTTTATCATAAACTAAAAAACCAAAATTTTCAGTTTTCACTTTTCCCAAGCACAGTAAAACTAGTCTTAGTACTTCTCTTTGTCCAACACAAATAGTATACCCTTGGTCCTAGGATTTGAATCTGTTGTTCTGTCTTGTCCCCTATTTCTAGAGAGAGAGAGAGAGAGAGAAACCCAGCAATTCCCTCAGACAGAAAACCCAGCAGCAGTTTTCTAGAGAGAGAAACAAAAAACTTCAATCACATCAATGGCGTTGATTTCTTTCCTTGGAAGGCTTCTCTTCGTCTCTGTTTTCGTCCTCTCCGCTTACCAAGAGTAAATTATTTTATTTTATTTTTTGTTAGGCCTTCTTGTTTCAGATCTGCTTTGTTTTCTTTGCTTTACACGCACTAAACCGTTGATTGCGTGTTTGTAGATTTTTAAATACTGAATTTTGCTGCTTTTTGTTGAGTTTATCTTTCTGGGTTCTTGTTTTTCTTTGTTGGATTTTCGTTTATTTGCTGTATTTTTTTGTTATTTTTGCTGCTGATGGATTGGATCTGTTGAGTTGAATGTTTGGAAGTTGAATTGCACTTGGATTGCAATTTAGATTTGTTATTTTTAACTGCTATTGCTGAAGGATTTTTTTTTTTAATTTTGGCGGTGAAATTTGGAGTTTTGGTGATGAATATTATTTAGTTGGAAGTTAAGATACTATGGTCATTCGCTCAAAGGCAAAAGAAAATTTGGGTTCAGGTTTATAAAGTTTATTTTTTTTTATCACGTAGGTTACTTTTGATTTAAGTTTTGTGGATTTGTTTTGACATTAAATAAAAATTTGAGATTAATGGAAAAAAAATTTGGCCTTAATATCTGTTTGGGTTCGAAATTTAATTATTTCTTGATAAATTATGATGAATATCGTTGGATTTACTGAGGATCTTGGTTGAAGTGATGTTAAAATTCAGTTTAATGTGTTTTTGGAATTGTAGTCTGCAGTTAAGATTGTGAATTAGTGGGAAGAAGCGTATCAAAATTGTTGCTTGGCACAGATAAGTTGCCAATATCTAGAGTATCTCCTTTGTGACTTTTGGGTTTTCTTTTAGTTAAATGTTTGATATTTGAGGTTTAATCTTTTAAAAGAAGTTAAATTCTTTAGAACTACAATAATCATCTTAAGGTATTTCTTTCTTGATTTGTGGTTGATTTTATTCATCTTGTCTGTTGTTGGGTTTTGTATCTCTCTTTTTACTATTTAGCATTGTGTTTTAAGGTATTAAATAATTTTTTTTTTTTCACTTTTCGTGATGTGTCCAATGGTTGTTGGTTCAATATGTGTTATTCTATTACATTTTACATGGTTTGCCTTGTCTGTTTGTAGATTCCTGTGTTCTTCACTTTTCCGTTTTTAAGTTACCCTTTCTTAATTACAGGTTTACTGAATTTGGCCTTGATGGTGGACCAGCAGCCAAGGCCCTGAGCCCAAAGTTCAGTGTTTTCTCAAAGCATGTTACCACCCAAACTGGACTTGAAGTCCCCCATGTAGAAGTAAGGATAATTCTCATTTGATATGAGTTTTGGATTATGTTCCTCTTATCAACTACTAATTTGGACATTTTTCATTAACAGATGAAACATTTAGTTTTGGGTGCTATACTCCTGAAGGGTTTGGGTAGCTTGCTGTTTGTCTTCGGCAGTTCCTTTGGAGCATATCTTCTGGTTTGTAATTGAGTACCCTAAACATCTTTATCTAAATTCTAGTGTCAATTAAGTCATTCTCACAATTTTGCACTCTATGTGGTTTCTTGAGGCAGCTTTTGCATCAGGCAATTGCGTCCCCCGTCTTGTATGATTTCTACAACTATGATGCTGACAAGAAAGAGTTTGCTCAACTATTTGTCAAGTTTACCCAGGTTAGTGATTTACCTCTTTGCATGTCATGAAATCATTTTTTGAGTCATATTGGTCTTTACGTGCTAATTTGGAATGAATGTTATCCAAAGAATAATTTTCATCTGATAACATCTTATTTGGGTTCAGAATTTGGCTTTGTTGGGAGCACTACTCTTCTTCATCGGCATGAAAAATTCAATGCCAAGAAGATCCGCAAAGAAGAAGGCTCCAAAGACAAAGACAGTTTGAGAAGGGTTTCTGATTCCAGTTTTGTTCGGCGGATAATAGCCCTGTCACGACCTATGAGGCTCGGTAGTTATTGGAAGTGTTTCGTAGAATTGTATTTTTGCAGCCTTACCCTGTCTAAATCTACGGCATCTGTTTCCTTTTCATTTCAACATTTGTCTTACCTTTTAGGTTTCTCTTCAGTTTTGAATATTTTGACTAATTGGATTTCGCAAAATTTGAGTTGCAATGAAGAAACTTGATTGTTGAACTGATGTGTTGGTTTACAATTTTTCCTGCTTATCTTAGTTTAGTTTTGTTGGGTCTCTCAGCTTGCTTATTATTGCGGATCAAGCTGCTGCAATCCCTGTGAAATCAGTGTTTTTCTCTTCAATAATTGTCCAAACCTACACTTTGCTTTCTTTCTTGTGGACTAGTTATGTGTTTTGGCTTGTGACAACTTTGAATTTCAATTTCAAGTTCAAAACGTTCAATAAGAAAGTTCACTACTATCAAATATCTTCTTCTTCTAGGCAAACTTATTCAAAGATTGGTTTTTGCTTAAATACAACATGGTAGAGATAAAAACAGTTTCCAGTGTCAGATTTGATTGCCAAATTGAGAAACTGGTGTGGACCAATTTACAGAAATTTTTCGAAAACATATGATTCTTGAGAAGCTATTTTAAACGATTCTTGTGCTTTTCCAAACATGTGGGGCTTGCATGTTCAAAACGCAGGGCGCATATTGGTGGAGAATTTCATTTTGTCCTTGTCATTGCTCCAGTTTTTTCGAACCAGGAATGTTGACAGCCCACCTACTTTGTATAAGATCTGTTTTTCTATTTCTTTTGAGTGCCATTCGGTTGATTGTTATTGTGAACAGTAAACGCTGAATAGGTTCGGCTTCTTGTAACTTTTTCGTACTCATGGGGCACTTATGTTGGAAGATAAAATACTATTGAATTTGTTTGGTAGTGTTTTTGAAAAATATATATTTTAAAATTTTAAAATATTTTTTAATTAATTTTTTATAGTATAAATATATTTATTAAAAAAAATTTTAAAATTATTGTAATAATACTTTTTAAAAAGTACTTTAAAAAATAATTATTTAGACGAAACCGAAGTTTTTGAGGTTATTGATTCATGAGGCCATAATGTTACTCACTTCGGAGTAGACTTATGAAATGTTGAATCTGTTTAACGAGAAATTAGTCTGACAATATGTTGTGGTCGCACCCCGTGACACAATGTCTATCAGTAAGTACGTGGCATAAGGCCTTTTGCAGGATTTGTTTAATATGGAGCTCATGGTGACCGATTACGTGCAAAGATTTAAACCTACGGGTAGTTAACCATCAGGACAAAATAAAAACCATTGGGACTAGACGGCGGCCCTTAAAGGAAGAATTATCTCTAAAATTAAAAATTAAATCCAAACCCAATTTGGGGATGGAATATGCAGCAAGAGCTAATTAAATGCTTTTTAGTCTTTAAGCCGATGCCAAATCAAAATGGTACCTTTTACAGTAGGTCATAAAGAAATCAAGATAAGCTTTACTAAATTGTAATTTGGCGATTGATGCGAAAACTGTTCCTAACTGAGGATAAACGAACAGCCCTTGATCTGCTTTGCTATTTTTATCCTTGATGGTCGAAGACTCAAATACCATTTTCCGAATTTTCTTTTATTCATAGAGTTTGATGGGATCAATTAAGCTTGTAAATTCCTTAGACATACTTCTAAAAGATGCCGTATTGATCATACAAATGAATAAAACCTTCGCCAGGCCAATGAAAAACCAATCTAACTTTGTCACACTTCTTTGGTAAAAACTAAAATAAAACGGCGTATTCAAGTATATATGCCCGTCTGGCATGTGGCGGTTCAGTTCTGGATTTCCGACATCTGAAAAGCATATAATCTAATCTAAAGTCAAGATTTGTAATGATCTGGGACAAAAATATATGGATTTAAATTCATGTTTGCCTTTAGATAATTGTCACTTGACAGGCACCTAAGAAGCAACAAGAACAAAATTTGTACTACTTTTCATTGTCCATTTTTTTTCTCTAATTATCTGAGCAAGGAAGAAAATGGTAGTCAATAGCCTGCCTGAAGTTGAAACTGCAACCCTTAGCGAGCAGAACTATGATAGAATCAGTGAAATAAAAGTTTTTGATGAAATCAAAGCTGGTGCTAAAGGACTAGTTGATGCAGGAATCACCAAGGTCCCTACGATGTTTTATTCCCTGCCTGATAACTCTGTTAAGGCATCTAATAACGAAAAGGTTGAAATTTGCATTTCCGTGGTGGCCCTTGATGAAACTGATGGAGATCCAATTCGACGCAAGAAGGTGGTTGACATTGTTAGAGTGGCAGAAGAGAACTGGGGATTTTTCCAAGTGGTGAATCATCGCATTCCAGTTGAGGTTTTGGATGAAATGTTGGATGGTGTCGGGAGATTCTATGATCAAGATACTGAAGTCAAGAAACAATAGGATACGAGGAATTGTTCACAGTTGTGTATAATAGTAATTTTGATTTGTATAGTTCACCACCAGCTAATTGGAGGGATACCTTGTGTCAATATGGCTCCTAGGCCTCCCTGTGCAGATGAATTGCTTTAGGCATGCAGATATATCTTACTATGCTGCTGATATTTTCACTCTCTTCTTGTCAACCCTGCAAATTAGGCAATTATTCGATTAATCTTGGAAAGTAGATTAACACCCCTGAATTAACAAAAATGAACTTGTTAACTTGAGTGAATTCTCTGATGTCGTTCAAACACACCTGCAGTGACTCAAAAAGTTGGGACGTTCCTTGTTTGAACTACAGTCTGAGGCTCTTGGTCTCAATCCAAACCACCTAAAATGACATTGGGGTGTTCGGAGGGTCTTGCTGTACTGTACCATTGTTATCCAGCATGTCCAGAGCCAGAACTTACCTTGGGAGCAATTAAATCAGACATGCTGACTATGATTTTCTCACGGTACTCTTGCAAGATCATATCGGAGGACTATGAGTTCTTTACGAGAATCAGTGGGTGGATCTTCCTCCTGTGCCAGGAGCACTGGTGGTCAATATTGGAGATCTTTTACAAGCAGGCTTTTGATTAATGATCTCTATTTTCTTTAAAAACATTATTCTTGCTCAAGATGTGCAATTTCTTTCTTCATATAGTGGGAACAGAAAATAAGTCAGAGATTGATGCAAAATTTAGTTCAAGAAATTTTTAATTTGCTTAATAAATAGTCAAGACTAAATGCTCGATCCTTAAGAACAACTCAATTGTATATTGAATTGTCAAAAGGAAATTGAAGAATGTTCTACCCTTTTGGACCTGGAAAAGTAAATCATAGCTAAGGAATGAACTAGGATTAACGTTTATCTTGTGTTAAAGATTTACCAAGACAGAATGTATCTGTTTCAACAATCTGGGAACATTATTGCCTGATTGATTTGGAAAATTTCAGCTGATATCAAATGGCAAATTCAAGAGCAGTCAGCATAGAGTATTGGCAAACCATGCTGCTCCAAGAATATCTGTGGCATGTTTTTTCACTACAGGCCTGGCACCATCATCAAATATATATGGACCAATTAAGGAGTTGTTATCAGAAGACAATCCCCCAATGTATAGCAAAACTACAGTTAGACTATTCGCCCAACTACAATGCAAAAGGACTTGGTATGACTTCAGCCCTGTTGGATTTCAGGCTTTAAATTTGGATTAGAAATGTTATGATCATCCTTTTGGATGATGAAACTATTCATTGCAACGTCTCTATGAAATGTTTCTCTTCTTTTCCTCAGATGAAAACTCATGAACATAGAAAAATTATACAAGCATTCAGATTCTTCATCTTTATCATATGAATGATTATTGATTAATACTACGGGCTTAGACGGCAGAAAGTAGGAAGCTTCAAAATAATTAATCATTGAAGATTTTTTTAGTAACTACCCAAAATTTGAGCATATTAGCACTTTATTACTGTATTTTTTCCTCTACTATATTTTTTTGTACTTTCTAATTGAATTCCTGAAGATTATGCTCAAATTGTAGTCTGAAAGCACAGATTTTTCAGTCTTCCTTGGCTGTCACAAGTATCTATTTTTATTGATGTCAAGCTCCCAGCTTCTTTATTATAAAGTATTCCGGACGTCTACCGTGTATATGACTATTTTACTCTGGAAGCAGATTCTGACCTCCTTTTTCTGTTTTTGTATTCTTTTTGTTATCCCTTTTTGACCTTTTAGCCATGCTGTTACCTAAAATTACGAAATCCTCCATTGATGCATGGCATTCTCAGAACCACAAAATCCCTTCAAAGTCCAAACCAACGGGTGGTTGATATGTTGTGAATCTGGCCCAAAATTATGAAGCTTTATTTACACGGTACCTTCATTGCTCTCCCGATTATTATTAGCTGCAATTCTAATTCTCCAAGTTCTGAATCACATGGAGGAAGGTCTAACTGAGGTTACTACAATGGAACCAACTTATGATCGAAGGAGAGAACTTGAAGCTTTTGATGAAGCAAAGGCAGGTGTTAAAGGACTAGTAGATACTGGGATCACTAAAGTTCCAAGAATTTTCATTCAACCACCGGATGAAATTGCAGACATATCCAAATCTAAGAACCGCCAATATGTTTTTCCAGTTATAGATCTTGATGGCATAGGAAAAGCACCAATCTTGCATCAAGAGATAGTGGAAAAGGTTCGAGAAGCTTGTGAGAAGTGGGGTTTCTTTCAAGTGGTTAACCATGGTATCCCAATTCGTATTCTGGAGGAAATGAAAGCTGGAGTACACAGGTTTTTTGATCAAGATATTGAGGTCAGAAAGCAGTGGTATACTCGAGATATCAAAAGAAGGGTGGTTTACAATAGCAATTTTGATTTGTATAGTGCACCATCGGCTAATTGGAGGGACACTATTTATTGTGTTATGGCTCCCAATCCTCCAGACCCACAGGAATTGCCTCTTGCCTATAGGTAATTAATCATTCTAGTTGCTTTGTTTTATCAAAGCTCAGGCCAAATTGAAGCACTTGATGATCTGGACCACATCTCAATCGTTGTCATTGGCAATGGCTGGACGATGATTTTTGAGTTACCCATTTTTCATATGTTTCTGCCATATGATATTAACTCGGCCAATAAATTGCTGTCCATGATATTTCTTGATTTCTTAGGATCTGTAATATATTTTAACAACATGACAGAGTGTAGAACCACGGAAAATGTAGCAAAAGATGAAGAATTAAAAAGAAATAACCTAATGACTCCAAAGTAACAGTCAAATCTCTAAATTTAGAAGAAACTAAGGGTTCATAAAAGCTTTCCTGGACTATATGATGCACAAGAAGCTTTGTTCATTTGTTTGGATTTCCTTAGCTCAAATTTTCTCATTCTTTTTTGCAGAGATATTCTAATAGAGTTTTCAAAAGAGGTCATGAAATTGGGATCTATATTGTTTAAAATATTGTCTGAGGCCCTTGGACTTGATCCAAACCACCTTAATGAAATTGGCTGTGGTGAGGGGCTTGCTGCCCTGTGTCATTATTATCCTTCATGCCCTCAGCCAGAGCTAACTATGGGTACTAGCAAGCATGCTGACAGTGACTTCCTCACAGTGCTGCTACAAGATCATATTGGAGGCCTGCAAGTCCTGCATCAAAGCCAATGGGTTGAGGTTCCTCCAGTTCCTGGGGCTCTAGTAGTAAATGCTGGCGATCTTCTCCAGGCAAGTCATACAATCTTTTATTAGAAACATTTGAACTAGAATCCTATTCTCAGAATCGGTGGATCTGACTTCTTGTTTTTCTTTTGTCGTCTTCGGTTTATTTGCGCTTTCAGCTCATATCAAATGACAAGTTTATCAGTGTAGAGCACAGAGTATTGGCAAATGATGTTGGACCTAGAGTATCAGTGGCATGCTTCTTTAGAAACATTGATATATCACCATCTGCAAAGCTCTATGGGCCAATTGAGGAACTGTTAACAGAAGAAAATCCACCAAAATACAGGGCAACTACAGTAAAAGATTTTGTGATCCACTTCAACCAAAAAGGCCTTGATGGAAAGTCTGCTTTGTCACATTTCAGGCTCTAGACTCGAAAAGCATTCAGCAAATTATAAGCAATTAATACTTGACCTACAATTGCCAGCAGGAAGTTTTCCGACTGTTTGTCTTCTCTTATTCCCAAGTTAGATTCTTCATGTACGTGATCATAAACATTGGAACTGTCTGGATAATAAAAATATATTAATCCTGTAATTTTATATGATAAATACACCAGCATTTGGAGTAAATGTATACCAAGACATGCGGAGTAACTTTAGCTCATGGCTTTTAGCATTTGGAAAGTATCTTATCATTGTTTCTACTTTATTGATTTCTTTTAAATGACGAGTTTGTGAAACAAAGTTTGAAGAAATTTAGCTGCCCCAAAGAGAAAGTAAAATGGTGGCTACCAACAAAAATGAAGTTAAGGCTATAATAAAACCATTATATGATCGAAATAGTTAAATATGAATATATGATGAAACTAAGACTAGTGTTAAAGGGCTTGTTTATGCTGGAATTAACAAGGTGTCTCGGATGTTCATTCATCCACAAGACTGTTTAGACAAGGGCATGAGTGCCCGAAAAGGGCAATTGAATATTTCAGATCAACAAATTGAATCGGTCGGATCGAAATCGGTCAAGTGTTCGATTCAAGTCAAATTTAAAGTCAAATTTAAAAAACTTTAGATGAAAAATTCGGCCAAATTCGGTGAAAAATCAAGTGTGACCGAACAAAACCAGGAACCGGACAAATCCGGGAGCCGGACAAACCCATCTTCACAACTGTATGTTTCTGACGAGCACTGCAAATGGACAGTTGAAAGACATTGGTCCAATCAATGCTTGCTTTCTCCTTTTCATTTCCCTCTAGAATTTCGGTACTGAATTCTCATCAATGGCGCTGAATGAGCACATGATTTGCTTTCTATGAATTACGTGCAGGTTGCTCATTCAAATTAAAAACCTAATGCGACAACTTTGACCAATTGTCCAAAAAATTTTTTTTGACCAATTAAAATTTTAGCAACTTTTATTTGATTTATTTTTTTGGACAAATTATTAGATTTTATTATTGATACACTAAAATACCAACGCCAAATACATCAAAACACAAAAATTAAAAATCAGAAGAACTTTATCCTTTAAGATGAGGTCTAATTATGTTATTTAAAAACTTAAAAATTTTTAATATTTTGGCTGGTTATAAATTTTTTAAGGCTAGTTATCCTTTTTTCATTGTTAACAAACAACTAAAATTGAGAACAAAGGAAAAACTAATAAGTATACCTCTTGGTCTTGTTATTAAGGAAGTTAAAAATTTTTAATATTTTTAGTTGACTATAATTTTTTTGAACTCGTTGATCTATTTTCACTCTTAAATAACAACTAAAATTAAAAAAAGAACAAATTACTAGGTATGTGTGTGTGTCTATATATATATTTATGACATATTTATGATGTCATCCAATTCGATCCTGGATTGACCATCGGTTGAATCCATTGATCCCTGATCCCTAAGCTCAATTGAGTCGACCCCAGGTTCAAGTTTGAAAACATAAGTTGGAAGGTATTGATAAGGATGTAGATAGGCATAAAAGGGGTAGTTGGCAAGATATTCTTGATTGTAGCTTAAAGTAAAAGACCATATTGGCGGCTTGAAAGTGGATCATAATACAGGTTAATAACACTTTGCTCCCCTAAAGGTATGGGGTAGTCAAGGGCATCACAATAAGGGTTAAAAATAATTTGCCTCCCTAAAGGTATGGGTAGTCACACGTTGCCCCCTGAGTTTTAAATATATATATTTTGCCCCTCAGTAAATGGTTGAAAGAAAATGTAGTTAAATAAAATAGTCAAATAACACAAATATCCTTGTCTTGATAGAGAAAAAAATTTTGGAGAAAAACTCAGCGGTCATAGTATTTTTTTAAAAATATTTTTAAAAAACTTCCAAATAAAGTGAACTGCTGAAGTTTAGATGAATTAAATATAAGAAATAGCTAACAAAAAATGTAACAATGATATCATCAAATATTATACTTCGAGTATCATTGGAGAGGCTTTTACTAATTTCGTACGAAATAAAATTACATTGTTATGAATGTAAAGCTAAAATTGAGATTTTTGAGATTGTAAATTAGAATTTTTCCTTAAACCACAAAAAAAAGGTAAAAAAAAAATCAAAACTCTCCACCAAAACAAGGGTAAGTAGAAAATTTTTTTAATTTTTTTAACCCTTTCTTTTCTTGATTTAAGGAAAATTCTTAACATACAACCTTAAAAATTTCGATATTACCTTTGCATTCATAATAGTGCAATTTTCGTTGGCAAGAAATTAATAAAGGTCTTCTCTAATAATACTAGAAGTATAATCTTTGATGATATCATTGTCACATTTCTTGTTAGCTTATTCTCATATTTAATTTATCTAAAATCGGCCGTTTGTTATAATTGGAAGTTTTCTAGAAATATTTTTAGAAAATATTGTAATGGCCGAGTTTCTTTTTTCTTTCAAAAATTTCCTTCCTATCAAGTTAAGGGTATTTATGTCATTTAATTATTTATTTTAATTACATTTTCTCTCACCTAATAGATGAGGGGAACAAAATATATATATTTAAAACTTAGGGGGCAACGTGTGACCACTGCCCACCTCCAGGGGTAAAGTGTTATTAACCCTCACAATAATCAAGTGGTTCACCAAACTTTATCTTGTCAATTAATGAAGACATTGCACTCCAAAGTTCAAAGCCCATAATATCCTATTATTTTGGAGCTCATTTTCTGTGAGAGATGTTGCAGCTTTATCCTTTCTCTCTACCACGACAATAGTTAATCAATATCCTCTATTATATTATATTTCCCGGCTGCTGTTTTAATACTTAAAAAATGGAGCTAAATTAAATAATCTGCATAAATAATTGTATTTGTTATTGTACTTTGTCTTTTTTTATGTGTGTGCAGTTTTGACTTATCCTTAACGATGCTTTCTTTTGGTTGAACTTCTGGCCGCCAGCCTAGGTCCATAGTCTTTCTCATTTATCACAACACAAAACAATATCCTCCATTTTTATTTCGGCATAAAATGTTGACTGTATGAAACCTTGTTAAAAGTTGAAGAAAAATACTTGCCTCAAAGAGGGTGGGAAGAAAATGGTGGTCACCAGCAAAGATGAAGATGAGGCTGCAGTGGAACCTCAGTTCGATCGAGAGAGTGAAGTACGGGATTTTGATGAAACCAAGGCTGGTGTTAAAGGGCTTGTTGATGCCGGAATTAGCAAGTTACCTCGGATATTTATTCATCCAAAAAGCAGCTTAGAGAAGATGATAGATGGCAGCAAAAGACAACTTAACATTCCAGTGATCAACCTGGAAGGTATCGATGGAGATCCAGCAAGGCGCAAAGAGATAGTTGACAAAGTAAGAGATGCTTCAGGAACTGGGGGCTTTTTCCAGGTGATAAATCATGGAATTCAAGTGAGTGTCCTGGAGGAGATGATTCAAGGTGCACGTAGATTTTTCGAGCAAGATACCGAGGTCAAGAAACAGTGGTATACAAGAGATACTACAAAAAGGGTAGTACACAACTCTAACTTTGACTTGTATAGTCCAACAGCAGCTAACTGGAGGGATACATGTTATTGCAGCATGGCTCCTAATCCCCCAGCTTCAGAGGAATTGCCAGACGTTTGCAGGTACTTTATTGGGGATACTTTTATGTTTAATTGCTTTATATGGTGATCATGACAGGAAGACTAACCACTAAGCTACTTGTTTTTGTCCTCTTGAAGGTGAAGGAGGATTAACAGAATTGAACCCTTTATACTAAAATTTTATTTTTTCTCGGTTTTACTTTTGCTAGTCTACCTTATTAGTCATTTGATAAGTTCTTTTATTTTATTTTATTTTTTTGAAAATGTCATTTGATAAGTTCTTGGCAGTGATATTTTGATGGAGTACTCCAAGCAAGTGATGAACTTGGGCTGCTTATTGCTTGAATTGCTGTCAGAGGGCCTTGGACTCAATCCAAGTTACCTCAAAGACATTGGTTGTGCAGAGGGGCTTGCTGTCCTCTGCCATTATTATCCAGCATGCCCCCAGCCAGAACTTACCTTTGGCACTAGCCCGCATTCTGACAATGACTTCTTCACAGTCCTTCTCCAAGACAATTTAGGTGGCCTCCAAGTACTTCATCAGAATCAGTGGGTTGATGTTCCTCCCACACCAGGGGCTTTAGTGATCAACGTTGGTGATCTTCTACAGGCAAGCCTTTGATCTTCCAAATTTATAAAATCTTTTCTGATGAAATAAACATCCAGAGATGAGATTTATTCTCATAAATGCAATTGAAATGAGGATCAACCTAGCCGTTAATTCCTTTATCTGCATATCTTGATTATGCATTTTATAGGTACTTGAAGATATACAAATTTGTGGCACAAAATTTCAACTTCCACATGTAGAGACTATCTGAGATCATTAAAATTTTTCCGCTTCTGACTTTAGTATGGCTATGAATTTTCAGCTTATCTCCAATGACAAGTACAAAAGCAGCGAACATAGAGTACTAGCAAACCATGTTGGTCCTAGAGTCTCAATTGCGAGCTTCTTTGCTACTGGTGGAAGGCGGACAACAAAGGTTTATGGACCTATAGAGGAGTTGTTATCAGAAGAAAATCCCCCCAAGTATAGAGCAACCACAGTGAAGGAATATGTAGATTACTTCCGCAACAAAGGGCTTGATGGCACTTCTGCACTATTGCATTTCAAGCTCTAAACTTGCAAACAAAACAATAGACTAGCCTATGAATTTGTATGAGAGAAACTATTCAGCAGGCTGTAATTTCATAATGGATTTGATATTGCCTGTCACATTATAAGCTTAACTCCTGTACAATCTCCAATCCACCATTGAACTCAGTGATGAAGTTCATTCACCAAACACACTTAAAAGGATGATGTTAATTCTTCAGGACACTTGACCAAAAAAAAAAAGAAAAAGGAAAAAGAAAATATCAAGTAATCTAACTGATACCCAAATAGGCTTGATTTACATGTCACTAGAACCCCACCAAATTTGGATAATATTTGGTGTCTTATCCTTTTTCAGAATTTGTGTGGCAAACAAATTGGGAGAAGGAGCGACAAAAAGTCGATAAAAGACAATTAACTGAATGACCAAATATGGAAAAAAAAAAAAAAAACAGTTTCTCCCTTATCTGAGAAAGTTGCACTTCGATGAAGCTCCTATTCTAACCAAGAAAATGGTAGTAACGTCAATCAAGGGTGAAATCCAGAGCGGGATTACGCCTGAATATGATCGAAAAAGAAAGGTTCAAGCCTTTGATGGTGCAAAAAGCTGGTGTAAAAGGGCTAATGAATTCTGGAATGACAAAGATCCCAAGAACCTGAAGCAGAGCAAATTTCAGGCATATCAGCTGTATTCCAGTAATTGATCTTCTGGGCCTCGAAAAGGAATGAGGCAATTGATAAAATAAGTAATGCATCTGAAGAATGGGGGTTTTCCAATATTGTCAATTATGGGATTCAATTTAGTGTCCTAGTCAAGATGATTGATGGGGGTGCGCCAGTTTCATGAACAAGATCCTGAAGTCAAGAAACAGTACTATATGCGCAACATAACGAGAAAAGCGTCGTATAACAGCAATTTTGATCTACACAAAACAAATGCAGCTAGCAGGAGGTATTCAATTTATGCTGTCATGGCTCCTAATCCCCCTGATCCTCAAGATTTATCCATTGTTTGTAGGCTGGTGTATTACTAATGTAACGAAAAACTAAATATTTATTAACGGTTCAATTTTTTTTTAATCTTAACGCTTATTGTGTGATATCTCTCAAAAAGTGCTACATCGGTGGGAGGAATGAAAATTATTTAGTATATAATATCTTAGGTTTGGATTACTAAATAATTTGGCTTAAGCATTTTGAACCTGTAATTTATGCTCAAAAATTATTGGGTCAATCCAAACCCGAGATGTTACAAATGGTATCAGAGCGTACCTCGTGTGGTCTCTGCACGAGATGAGACTGAACCTATGGTATTGGGCTGCGACTACGCAAGGAAGTGAAGGAACTAAGTGCTGGACGAGGTCTCTGCACGGAGTGAGACTGAGTTTATGGTATTAGGTTGCGACTACACAAGAAAGTGAAAGAACTAAGTGTTGTATGGGGTTAAGTGCTACATCTAGAGGTATTATTCGAGCCGAGTATTTAGTGTTCTAACTTGTGTTAGTTTAATAAACGAACAAGCTCGGTTCGCCTCGTTTATTACACGAGCCAACTTTTTTTTGTTCGAGCTTGGCTCATTAAAAGGATAGGAAGCTCGAGCTCGAGCTCGAGCTTGGCTCATTTAACACTAACGAATCGAGCTCGAACGAGCTTGAATGAGTTTGGCTTGTTTAACAACAATTAACTGAGCTCGAACGAGCTCGTATGAGCTCGATTCATTTAACATAAACAAGTGAAAAGAGCGTTCGCAAATACAAACGAGCTCGTTTAGTCACTTAGGGAATTAAGGCATGGAGAATAGGAGCGAAAATACATTATTGCGCGGTTTGTGAACAAAAACGAGCGTTTGTGAACAAAAACGAGCGTTTGCGAACAAGGCTCGTGTTTGCTTGTTTAATAAACGAGCTCAATTTCTTGTTCGAGCTCGACTCGTTTAGTTATATGAATGAGGTGAACTAGAGCTTTTACGAGTCAAACCAAGTCGTGTTCGCGAATAGCTCGGTTCGGATAACAGCTCTAACTATGTCAACTTATGGGCTAGAGTCACTTTTAGAACCCGTACGAGTCACTTCTAGAATCCGACACAATCGAGTGGACAGTCTAAATATGGGTTGGGCTTTGCGAGGACACAAAAGCCTAAAGGAGAGGTGAATGTGATACTTCTAAAAAAGTTCCACATTGGTGGGAGTAATGAAAATTATTTAGTATATAATATCTTGGGTTTGGGTTACTAAATAACTTGATTTAAGTATTTTGAGCTCGTGATTTATACTAAAAAATTATTAGGGCAGCCCAAATCCGAAATATTACATGTTTAATTTTCAGAGAGATATTGATTCAGTATGCTGAGATTGTAAAGAAGTTTGGACAAACTTCAGTTGAATGCTGTCAGAGGCCCTGGAATTGAAGCCTGACCACTTGATAAATATGGGTTGTGCCGAGGGGCTTTTCATTTTAGGCCACTACTACCGTCGAAGCCCTGAACCAGAATGGACCGTAGCCTTAATTGGCCACATAGATTGTGCCTTTATGACAATTTTTTTACAAGACCATATTGGTGGCCTCCAAAACCTACATGAAAATCATTGGATTGATGTCTCTTTCTTGCTTGGAGCCCTGATTATCAACATTGCAGATATTCTACAGGTAACTATAGTAGTTTTTCTGAAGAAAAAGAATACTCGTTTATTATACCATTGTGGGTGAATATCAGATGCCTGGTCCATCGTATACGAGGTAGGAAGTTAGCTCCTATCATTCCCCTTCCTGTAACATTAAAAAGATAAAAAAAAAAAAAGAAAATCAATGATCAAATTTAGGAACATCTAAATTCTGTGTGTATCATTAATCAACACTCGAATAACTAATTAGTGTCTGTCTGAATTATGCAGCTAATCAACAAGGATAAATTCAAAGCTTGCCAAAAACTATTAATATGCTTGAAGTTTTAATATTTACCTGTATAAAAAGCATGTGCACGTGATGCCATTCTTTTTATAATAACTATATGCAATAATTTTTTGAAAAATCACATTTCAAATATAGATCCTATATATTAAATGATCGTTATAAGTTACATAAATTCGTGTTTCAAAATAGAATATAACATAATCTCATGGTAAATTAATTAAGCCTCAAGAGAATGAATAAAAAATTTTATATTCAAGAAGCTTAAAGTATTATACCGTGTATTATAACTACCTGAACGACGTTCAGTTTTGTAGGTCGGCCAAGTGATATTCAATCAAGTATTTAATTCAAACTTATCCAAAAGTTAGCCTATTCTTCAACTCATACTTGTTTAATAGTAAATAACCCATATTTGTATGATTATAAAAATAAAAAAAAAGGATTGTGAACATGATTATGAAGAAGTTGGTTGTGGATTACAAAATTATTGTCGATGATTTTGTTAAAAGAAAAATAATATTTTTAAGTGCGTAGGCCATTTGTGTCTTCATGACAAAACTCAATTTTACGCCTATTAGAACCTTTAACTGATAAAAGACAATTTTGTTTATAATTACATACTTCATCTGATTTTTTTGGGTTAATCTTGTTTTCGCAGGTACTTCCCGATTATAATATAATGATTCATACAAATATATGCCTACAGTCTAGTTACTTATAAGTCATCATATGAGTCATTTAGATGTAAAATTGAGTCATCAACTTTGTACTACATTCTAAAAAATGTACTATATATTGCCAGTTGAAACAGTAGAGAAGTTTGTTAATTATGCCATAATAAAGGTATGGCTTCAAATAAATTTCAACAGCTAATATGTCGACGGTCTCCAAATTAGTCTTCAGAAAGCACGAAACAAAATCAAACAAAAGCCTCTGAAAATTACAATAACATACACAATATTAGAACAAACAACAGGTTCCCCATACGCAAACGCTCCAGTTTGCAACCAATTAAATACGTAAGTTTCAACCCGAGAAAAGAATCCAGAGAATGATGGCAACTATTGCCTTTGTTCGAACAAAATAAACCAAACAAAAATAAACCATAAATATCATATGCATGATTACAATAACTAAAGCTACATAAACTACATATAATACTTAAGTTCCTTAAAAGATCTTAAGTTCGATTTCTGTTGAAAAAAAAAAAAGTTGACATCATTTTTAACCTCTTATGATATGACATTTTTAAGGGCATCCAATCTCCCAGCAAATGCAGAGGCTATTGCTTTTTTTATCTCTTGAATCCGTGTAAACAAACCCGTACGTACAAAGTTATCATTTCTTTATTTTCTTAAGTATATATAGACTAATCTTTTTCTGCTTATTTAGTTTCTAAAAAATTTCGAAAGTAATTTCTATACTTGAAATTTCCTTCCAATTCACAAATTTATTCTTTAAAAAAATTTCGAAAACATGCTTCAATAGAACTTACATTCCTAAAGTAATACTCAATATTAGTATTACAAAATAGCCCTAATGATCATAAGGAAAGGTATTTAATTTTGCTGACATAATGTTGCCATTAATTTATTTTGTAAGAGCACTATGAGAAAGAAAAAGTTAATCACTAGCCAAATTCCGTCTTTTAATATATATATATATATATATATATATATATATATATATAAGATATAAGATTTCCTGGCTGCTGTTTTAATCTATTCTCTCTTTAAAAGTATGGTGAGTCTTGGAGTCTTTGCACCTTATAGTGTTAGTTTTCAAATATGCCTAAAATGCCCTCATGTGTTGTTTTATCATATTAATTGTGTTCTAATTGTAGTAGAGTTACAAACTCTTTACATTCCTTTGTGAATTTCATTGAATTTAATTTTTGTTGTTAATTAAAATAAAATAATTTCTCATACAAAAACCATTTACCTACCCTTCAATTCAATCCTCAAGAGACCAATAATACCAATAAACTTTAACATTTGTTCATAAGTTAGTTTTGACTTTTTAAAAACCAAAGGATGATGATTCGTAAAAATGTCACTATAGATTCTAAGAAAACAAGCAAAGTACTAAATTGTACTAAATTACATTAATAAAATATAACATAGCTTTAAATTTTATTAAATGATTACAGTATTATGTTTAACAAATAAGTTGTTTCCAAAAATAATATATTGAAATTTGGGCTATGAATAAGGCACTCTACTAGCAAGTTCTTTTTTGTCTTTTTTTTTAATACATCTATGTCAAGCTAAAGTTTTGGTGATTGATGAAATAATTCAAAAATAATATATTAAAATTTGGGTTATAAATAATGCACTCCTGCTAGCAAGTTTATTTTATTTTATTTTATCCATGCCAAGCTTAAAGTTTGGTGATTGATGAAATAATTCAAAAAATTGTATACATTTTTCAAAGTTCAAACAACAAATTACATACTTATCTAAATGGTTCATAACTATTGACTTTAACAATCTATGAAGGATGAAAAAATTTTAGGTACATGTTTTTAATGTAAAATTTAAAATAGATAGAGCACTTATAACAAAAAAATAGTACAAGATGTATGATTTTACAAAACGAAAATGAGAAATAATTCAAAGAGTACTATTAACGTTGACTCATAATTTTATTTGTGAAAGAACCCTCTTTTATTTCATTTTTTGAACAAAACTTCTTCGATTAGACAAGGATTTAAAAAATATAAAAATACGTAACAAACATTTGTAAAGTCGATTTCATAAATGAATACAATAAGATACTAAATGATATACTTGTACAAAAATGGAGTTTTCCATATCAATGATATAAAACAATTTTACTTGATTGCAATGGATCTTTTTTCACATTAAAAAAAATGATTGTTTGCATCATTTAGAATGGCAACTAAGTTAATTTTGTCAAATTCTTTTTAAGTTTTTTTACAACCATGTTAAACGTCTAACACGCAAATGACTATAATTGAAAATTCACCAATCTAAACACACTAATTGAATAAAGAACCTGGATTCTAAATGGAAAAAATATGTATCTTATTTATAACTATATAGTTAAATAAATAATTATTTTTAGAATCTAATATTACTCATATTAAACAAAGTTTTTTTCACCAAATTAATAATTACTATTAAGATGTATGGGATTTCAAGTATCCATTTGAGTTGATATATTGATAGTACATTATAAAGTAAATAGGTTTTAAGTTTAATCATTAATATTTGTAGAGAAAGAAGTTCAAAATATTTTTAACAACATCATTTTGTAAATAAAAAAATTTTAATATAAATTTTTAAGTATAATGATACTTGAACATAAAATAGATTTGATTTATCATAATGCCAGCTATATATTATCTGCAAAGCTTTAAATAAAAAATTTAAAAGTTTTAAGGTTATGACTTCAAATTCAAACCATAAATTTCAACAACAATTATTTTAAGAAAAGAATAATAGATAATCAATTTAGCATGGTATTCATAAAATTATATAAAGTTTTAGTATCCAAGAAGTATTATATTTTAAACTAAATTTACATTTACATTATCTCAGTTTAAAACTTGCACCTTTCCAAACAGCTATGTATGCGCATTTAAATAACCATTAACATGTTTAGAAAAAAGAAGATTTATCCTTTTTTTTTACTATATACAAATTAATTAAATAAAAAATGCGACTTCATGCAATGTTAGAGAAAGAGTTGTCAATTAGATATTATCTCTTACTTAAGTTCTTTTTATCTTTTATTTTTTAGACTATTGGTGCAATAAAATTTAGATCGAAAAAAGAATGTGACTCTGTCCAATGTACCTATGATGATCAAGAGTTACGAATTTTATTAAGTAAACTCTCCTAAAGTTTATCTTTTGTGTAGTTTTTGAAATTTATCCTTTTTTATTATTAATAAAATAAATTCAATAGAACAAAGATGTGACTTATTTAATATAAGAGGAAGAATTTTGAGTTCAGTCAAACATATTATTTCCTAAATTTTGAGAAGTAACTTACTCTGTGCACCCAAACACATTCAAATAGCATCATCTCGCATATTTTAAATTGTTTTAGGAAGGGAAATGTTTACTATTCTAAAAGAAGGCATAATTCATTTTTTTGGTGGTCCAAGAGAATGGGAATTCTTTAATTTAGAAATATTATGAAGTTCTCTTAATGTATCGAGAGGCATGTATATACGCTATTGAAAAAGCCTTTTAAAACCACTTAAAAATGAAGTATTCATATGATCATTGTATGTAAGTTAAGAATTGTTCTTGAATTTTTTGCAAAATACTTCCTAATTTTTCTTTGAGTGGTACAATTTTGAATTGATTGATTAACATTTTATTCTTTTCTGGACTATATATTTTTCAAAATTTTTTTGGGCATACTCTTCAAAATAAAAATAAAATTCCCATGCACTTATGATTCATCTCACGTATTATTACATTATTAAAAATATTTTATAATAATATCACACTGTCAAAACACATATCAAGGATTTTGAAGAGGATGTAGAAGTTAATCTAATATTTTTCAATTTATTCACTTTGTTTCTAATACATTTCTTTATAAAATAATTAAATTTCTCATAATCACAAATTTTTTTTAAAGAAAGAGGGCATCATATTCACGTGCAACGCACGTGCTTCATTACTAGTACTTAAAAAATGGAGCTAAATTAATTTGTTATTGTACTTAGTCTTTTTTTATGCATGTGCAATTTTGACATCATCAATGATGCTTTCTTTTGGTTGAACTTCTGGCCGCCAGCTTACGTCCATTGTCTTTCTCATTAATCACAACACCAACCAGTATCCTCCATTCCTTTTTTTTTTTGGCATAAACTATTGACTGACTGTGTGAAACCTTGTTAAAAGTTGAAGAAAAACAGTTGCCTCAAAGAGGGGGGAAGAAAATGGTTGTCACTAGTAAAGATGAAGTTGAGGCTGCAGTAGAACCTCAGTTCGATCGAGAGAGTGAAATACGAGCTTTTGATGAAACCAAGGCTGGTGTTAAAGGGCTTGTTGATGCCGGAATTAGCAAGTTGCCTCGGATATTTATTCATCCAAAAAGCAGCTTAGAGAAGATCATATAGATGGCAGCAAAAGACAACTTAACATTCCAGTGATCAACTGGAATGTATCGATGGAGATCCAGGCGCAAAGAGATAGTTGACAAAGTAAGAGATGCTTCAGGAAATGGGGGTTTTTCCAGGTGATAAATCATGGAATTCAAGTGAGTGTCCTGGAGGAGATGATTCAAGGTGCACGTAGATTTTTCGAGCAAGATACTGAGGTCAAGAAACAGTGGTATACAAGGGATACTACCAAAAGAGTAGTACACAACTCTAACTTTGACTTGTACAGTCCAACAGCAGCTAACTGGAGGGATTCACGTTACTGCAGCATGGCTCCTAATTCTCCAGCTTCAGAGGAATTGCCAGATGTTTGCAGGTACTTCACTGGGGATACTTTTATGTTTAATTGCTTTATATGGTGATAATGGTTGGAATTAACTACCAGGCTTCTTGTTTTTGTCCTCCTGGAGGGGAAGGAGGATTAAGAGAGTTGAATCCTTCAGACTAAAGTTTAATTTGCCTCAGTTCTTACTTTTGATATAGTCTACCTTATTAGACATTTGATAAGTTTTGTGTTGGGTGTCCAACTAGCAAAAATAAAATTCCTATTCTAATAAAAATAAATTCAAGTATAGTAGTAAGTAGGATCGTATCCATAAGAACTAGTTGATTTATTTATTCAAATTTCAAGATAGGGGGGATTTGGAGAATAATTAAACTAAAGAAATTTAAACTTAAGGAATTAAAAAACGCAAAATTAAGTTAAATGAAATCAAATAAAACCTAAGCTCTAGTCAAAAGGTCAATATTTATTCTGGTTCAATTTAACTGATCATGGATGCATGGATAGTTTCATATGCTCATGAATAAATTAGTTATGGTTGTTAACAATCTCTAACATCCTACATTTTCTCACTGTGTTGGTAATCAAAGTAAGATCGTTAGTTAGTTCCCTAATCAAAAGATAACCCTAGTTACGACTTTAGAATTCAAGTTAAAAAAGTAGAAAAGCCACCAATTTTAACAAGCAAATATCTAAGAGGCCTTGTTCAAATTAGATTATATATTCTAGTGATATAATCCAAAAGTTTCTATTACAATTGAATTTATCACTTGCCACTAATACTAAAACCATCCAACAATTATAGATTTGACGTTTTAGATGACTATAAATTATCCAACAATTAATTAGTGACCAATTATTTAATTATGCAAAACAATTACATAAGAATGAATACGATCACTTTGGAATTTAAACAAAGAATATATAAATGCCCGTAAATGCAGAAAATAAATAAAAATTAATTAGATCTCATAGTATTGGATGAACCAAAGCTTCAATTATCCTTCAACTAAAATAGGGTTATTTAGTTTCTTCTCGTACAGAAGAAACTATATAGAAAAAAAATAAAACAACGTAGTTTAGAGAGAGAAAAGAGAAAGATCGCTCCCCAAGAGGAGAGAACAAGAGAGATTGAAATTGAGAGGTCATTCCTCTCTTTATTCTCACATATTATTATTTTTCTCCTCTATCTTAATCAGAATCCATAACAATAGGAATATTTAATTTAAATAGAGTTCTAATTGCCTAATACTTATTTCCTAAAAGATAACTAATTGTTGTTGACAAAAAAATAAAAGATAATCCCTAAAAATCATCTGAGATTTAGAAATTCTAAGTGTGCAGCTTGAGTCATTAATTGAAAAATCTTTCTTTAATCTCGCAACTCAGTTTTCAAGTTACAGCTGCTCACGCCTTACAGACAGAAGTTGTCTGGAAATTGCCTTTTTGATCCAAATTGCACTTAAAACGCCTACACACGACACAAAACATATAATATGAATAGAATCAATTTATTAACACATTTAAACACTAAAACTTAAAGAAGAAACACACGATTTATAATAACAATTAACGTACTATCATTTTTTGCAGTGACATTTTGATAGAGTACTCCAAGCAAGTGATGAACTTGGGCTACTTATTGCTTGAATTGCTGTCAGAGGGCCTTGGACTCAATCCAAGTCACCTCAAAGACATTGGTTGTGCGGAGGGGATTGCTGTCCTATGCCATTACCATCCAGCATGCCCCCAGCCAGAACTTAGCTTTGGCACCAGCCCGCATTCTGACAGTGACTTCTTCACGGTCCTTCTCCAAGACGATTTAGGTGGCCTCCAAGTACTTCATCAGAATCAATAGCAATGGCGGAGTCAAAAAAAATTATTAGTGGGGTCAAAAGTAACATTAAAATTTTTTAAAATTTCTTGCTTACTTTTGTATTTTTTTTAAACAAAAGAACATGAATACTCACGTAACAATTAAAAATAATGCATATATTTCACATAAAACATAAGTGAATTCATACTCAAAAAGGTGTTCTTTAATTTAGTTTAGATATAAATTCACTGCCCATAAGATTTTTTTAGCAATCTAGTTCAATCAAACTAGAAGACCACGGAAATCTTTAGCTCAATAAAAGTTCCAATATGATTCAGAATAAACTTTTACGGGAGCACACTTGAAAATATCTCTAAATCTCATGGGTATTAAACGAGTTTAAGGGAAGGCAGTGGGGCCCGTGCCCCCACCTTGAATCCGCCACTCAGTGGGTTGATGTTCCTCCCACGCCAGGAGCTTTTGTGATCAACTTTGGTGATCTTCTACAGGCAAGCCTTTGATCTACCAATTTTACAAAATCTCTTCTGATGAGATAAACATCCAGAGATAAGATTTATTCTCATAAATGCAATTGAAATGAGGATCAAAAACGTTAATTTCTTTATCTGCTTATCTTGACTATGAATTTTATAGGTACTTGAAGATATGCAAATTTGTGACACAAAATTCATATTCCACGTAGAGAATATCTGAGATCATTAAAATTTTTCTGTTTCTGACTTTAGTATGGCTATGAATTTTCAGCTTATCTCAAATGACAAATACAAAAGCAGCGAACATAGAGTACCAGCAAACCGTGTTGGTCCTAGAGTCTCAATTGCAAGCTTCTTCTCCTCCGGTGGAAGGCCGCCAACAAAGGTTTATGGACCTATCAAGGAATTGTTATCAGAATAAAATCCGCCCAAGTATAGAGCAACCACAGTGAAGGAATATACAGATTACTTCCGCACCAAAGGGCTCGATGGCACTTCTGCACTATTGCATTTCAAGCTCTAAACTTGCGAACAAAACAATAAAGACTAGCCTATGAATTTGTATGAGAGAAACTATTCAGCAGGCAGTAATTTCATAATGGATTTGACATTGCCTGTCAAATGATCTATTATCTGTTCTCCATAATATGCACACTTTCTGCACTAGTTACTGGCAGAATAAGCTTGTGTAAAACAAGTTTTTATTATCCAGGATATGTTTTCGTGTTTATGGTAAAATCATGGTGCTGTTTCTTATTGGTAGGCATTGTGCTCTGTATTGACTTCTCCCATGAACCGGAAAAAAAAAGAAAAAAAAAGAAGGGATTGGAATTGGATCTTGTACAAGTGCAGACCCCAAACCACTGACAATCTTTGCAAGGATGCACAAATGTAGAGGATTGAATCAACTAATAAATATTGATATACTTCAATTTTCAAAAATAGCTTTCTAAATAAAATAAAGAGGAAATATTAGTAGAAATGAACTTAAATGGGCAAAATAATAATAAATATTTTAGGGAGTAGACACGATTAGTCAATTTAGTCCTGGAGATCAAAAGGGAGTCTTGTGTCCTTGTACAAAACTTCATGGAAGGTTAGTGTGAGTAACTCTTTTTTTTTCCATGTTAATACACCAATCTATGAATCTCTCGCTTTTTTTTTTGGCCCAATGCAGCTGGTTACAAATGGTAGATTCAAATGCATGAATTAGAAAGTGCTCTGCACAGCATAGGATTAGCAGAAGGCCCTAGTTCAGTTTCCCTTTCCTGAAGACCCGCCCAATCTACAAGGAGACAATAGTAGAATAGTGCAAAAAAAATATTTCTTCAACAAAGACATATGTAGAAACTCTACTCTTGTTGTAAATAGCTGCAATACTATTCCTTACTGGCTTTTTTTTTTTTTTCGAGTTTCTTTTTACAGGAGAAAATGGTTTCTCGTATCATTTAATCTTGTAGTCTTTCTTTTTTTTGTTGTGGCCGTTTTGAGAAATTGTTAACCTATTTTGTATATGTGGTTACTGGTATAGTTTGCAAAAGCAAATAAACTATGTCATATTTTCATAATAAAAGTTAAACTGTATCGTAACTTGCAATTTATTCTCTCTTTCTATTATTTTGTGAAAGTGAAAACTAAAACACAACGTGACAATAATTATAAAAATTCTTTTCCTTCTTATATCTTGGTTTCCAACTAATAAGCATATTTATGAATGAAATGAGCACAAAAATTTCAGCAGATAAAATAAGCAAGATCAAAATTTTCCATTTTTTATGCCTTTCTCACCATCAAGTTTGGTACAATAAAATTAAACTCTCAAAATTATATTTACAATTTTTCTTACCCGTTCCTGCTAGAGCTATGTATTTTTGCAAAGATTATACGTCTTAGTCATAAACAGATGTTTAGGTTTTTAAATTTTTTGAAAAATTTGTGCATCTAGTATTAATATAGTAGGCAATGAGTAAATGTGTATTAGGGTTTCTTGGGGAAGCTATCAAATTTTTCTTGGTGTTCTTTTTCCAATCAAATCATCTATATGATTGAACAGCTCCGCAAAAAGTTTAAATTGTTTTCCACATACACATCTACACTCATTTGAAAAATTTTGCAGTGTCATTACGTAGGATAGGGTATCGTATATAAGTTAACTTCCTAAGATTCTATAATTTCGTTATGCTGAGGTGTGAATAGGTTTCGTATATAAGTTAAATATATTTAACTCTGAAACTAATAAATTCTTATTTATTTTTTCTCTTTCTTTTTTTTTTGGCATCCATAATTAATGAACTTCATTACCATGGTTCTCAACTCTCA
Source organism: Mitragyna speciosa (assembly GCA_024721245.1). Lineage (NCBI taxonomy): Eukaryota > Viridiplantae > Streptophyta > Magnoliopsida > Gentianales > Rubiaceae > Mitragyna > Mitragyna speciosa. The sequence continues at coordinate 4,043,175 of CM045569.1, forward strand.
AATCTCAAACCTGGATGAAGATTTGGTGCTTGATATATTTAGTTGGCATAGGTGTCACATTGACATGGGGATTTGCTGGAGTGATTAATTTAGAAAGTTTATTGGTATATTATTGGCTCCAGGCTTTCCATATTACCTTGTAAAATAAACAATACTGTTTTTTATTTTTTTATTTTTTTAAAAACCAATCGTCTCAAATCATCCTGGATCTTCAATCTTTGACTATTGGATCATTAGAATCTCAATAGTCATGTTAGTTGGTAATGGTCATGATCTGTCTTTTCGTCTATAAAATTTTTAATTTCTAAAACTATACTAATCAACTAAAATCTATGCCTGTTTTTAATAGTACATTATATTGTAATTGCTGTTCACATGACTAATTTATTTTCATATTATTGGTCGTTTACGTGACTCAAAAATTTGTTTGGTAATTGCTGGCTCTTAAATTATTTTTTTTGTTCTTCCCTCTTAATTCACATTAGTGTAAATTAATGTTGCCCCTACCATGAAATCTTGCATCCACATTCGAAACTCAATCCACCGACATTGAAGCAATTAATCTTCTATATCCACAAGACTTTGAAGACTGTTATATATTGGAATCACTATCAGTAGAATTGACCAAATTGAAACATTAAAATGTAGGTGATTTCAAAGAATATTTAGAGTTTGGTAAATGAACCAATCAAGAAGTTTTGTTTCAGGAAAATGTTTTTGTCGGTTGTTTGTAGTTTTAGAAATAGGTGGTCTTAAAACTTTTTCATTCAATTGTGAGAATGTAGAGTTATACTACAAACATAGAACTTAGAAAAAAGACTTAGAAAAAAGACTCAAATTCTTATTATCTCCAAGCCATTTCAAAATTGAGCAACTTTTTCTTCCTTGTAACGTCGACATTGAGGAGCTTTGACTGAATAAAATATTCTACCGTTTCAAGATTGTGTCTCTAGTTTCAATTATCCAATTTGGCACTTCATCGACTAAGAATTTATCTTTTGTTTGACAAAGAAAGTCAATATATTATTCTAAACTTCTGAGACAATATATTAGACATATTTGTCCCGTCATTTTTGAAACATTTCGTGTTAAAAACTTTTTTATTACAAAATGATATTGTATCACACGGTAGAACCTGTATATAACATCGTTTGCCCTTCTCTAACATCTTAATCCATACAACAAAATTTCTTGTTTGCCTCACATTTTATAAGCTAAAGAAACAAGAAACAAGAAGGACAAGGGAGAGGAAAAAGCTTCAATATGGCAATTGCAATGTCCTCAGCCTTGCATCTCCACGCATCTGCCCCTCAGTTGATGAACACTACGCCAAGAATAAGTAGCATTAGTAGCCAGCATTTTGTTAGGGTCATCAAATGCAACAACAAAGAAGCTCCTACTATAAGCTCATCGGAGACTCGAGAAAGAGAATTGAGAGCTTTTGATGATACAAAAGCTGGTGTGAAGGGACTATTTGATAAAGGGGTGGCAAAGCTTCCTCCAATTTTTGTTCATAATTCTGACAGACATGATCATGAAAAGTCCGGGAACAGCATTTTCCAGGCCAGCATTCCTGTTGTAAACATGGAAGGTGTGAATCAAGATCGTGCTTTGCGAGCCGAGATTATTGATAAAATTTGTGATGCTTGTCAAAACTGGGGATTTTTCCAGCTCATTAATCATGGAATCCCTGATGAGGTTATGGAGAAAATGATGGAAGGAATACGCATGTTTCATGAACAAGATAATGAGATGAAAAGGCCATATTATACCCGGGATTCAACCAAAAAGGTCGTGTATAATAGCAGTTATGATCTGTATGAATCAAAAGCTGCTCTTTGGAAAGATACTATTACTTGCAAAATGGCTCCAATTCCTCCAAACCCTGAAGAACTTCCCACCATTTGCAGGTATGTATTATTTCTGGCATCATTAGGTCATAATTTTTGTTTTATAATTATGTACTCTGCATGAACTAATCAGGGTTTAACCAAATTATGGCTTGGAAATCATTGTCCCCCATGCATATAACGTAGTATTCCCTTTGTTTTTTCGTATACGTACACCTTCATTTTTGCACATATTATTACTTTTCTGAATGTTTTAATTAGTCAGTTGGACCAATATTAGCATGGACATTCACATAAGCTGAATTTCGTGCTTCAGTAGAATTCATGAGCTACTGTTCCATATGAATACGTGTTCATTAGTTAATTGGACCAATATTACTAGTGTTCATAGTGTACACACATCACTTTCTTTTATTTTCTAAATTTACACTTCACTTTCTTAAGTTGTTATAACACCGAATAAAACACTAAAAAGCGTAACAAAAGATTCTTTATCCTTAATCTAGTGTGTCTAAACATTAAAAATTTGCGCATAAACTTTAATTCTCTAGTACTGTTTCGGTTGCAGAGATATCACGTTCGACTATTCAAATGAAGTTATGAGCTTAGGGATTATACTTCTTGGTTTGCTGTCGGAGTCTTTGGGACTGGAAACAGATGACCTGGTGAACATGGGTTGTGCTGAGGGGCTATACTTCAAAGGGCATTATTATCCACCCTGTCCACAGCCTGAGTTGACTTTGGGGATTGTTAACCACACTGATTTTAGCTTCCTGACAATACTCCTCCAAGATCAAATCGGCGGCCTTCAAGTGCTTCATGAAGACACGTGGGTTGATGTACCTTGCCTGCCTGGAGCTTTAGTCGTAAACGTGGGAGACTTGTTGCAGGCATGTTTTCAATTGTTTTACCGGTCGACATCATATTCCTTATACAAATGCATGCATTGCTGAATTTTTTCTTTCTTTGACCCTGACTTTAACGTATTTCCGTACAATCTGGGAATTTGAATAATTAGGTTTGGTCCCTCATATTTGATTATAAGACATGTTCTTTCTGTGCATTTACTATCCAAATGGAATGGGGTCATATTTCATGTAATGTGTGTGTATATAGACACACATTAATTAACAAAGAAAACTTCAATAATCTTTTTATATTATTTACATTATAGTATTCTATTTCTAAGTTACCTGGACATTATTATAAAAGGCTTTTTAGTTATGATGACATATCATAATGGAACGATAGTAATTTCTACTAACTAATAAAATAACTTTATGGAGGCCAACCATTATTCATATATAGAAGCAATGTTCATTTTTTATCATTTTATAGAGTTTATATTCATTTCAACCATTATTCATATATAGAAGCAATGTTCATGTTTTATCATTTTATAGAGTTTATATTCATTCTTAGAAAACGTATTAATATTACATTTGATTTTTGTGTTGAATAAAGTTGATAACAAATGATAGATTCAAAAGCGTGTTTCATCGAGTGGTGTCAAAACGAGAAGGTCCAAGAATATCAGTGGCAAGCTTTCTAAGACCACATTCCAATGGTGAAGGTTTTTCAACGCGGATTTATGGTCCAATCAAGAAACTTTTATCAGAAGAAACTCCCCCAGTCTACAGAGAGACAACAATAGAACACTACGCAAAGTACTTCTTCAAGAAAGACAAGATTGGAAATTCTGCTCTGACGTATTTCAAGCTGTGATTTATAATTTAGGGTACAAAATAAGAAAGTCAAAATAAATTATTGCTGAAATTATATCTTAATTATGGTTTGTTTAATGTCTGTTCCAATTTGTGATTTGAGTTTTGTACTCTATTCTCTTGAGTTATAATATTGGAGGTCAACCCTCAATAGTTTTATGCCTTTTGTTTTCTTGTCAGGGAGATACTTGATTTTCATTATTGCATTTTTAAAATTTTTATGATTAGAATAGATTGTACAAATTGTGGAGGTCAAGGGAATCAATGGTTGGGATAACAGTTATTATGTGAAAAATTGTATGTGAATTTATTTCTTTCAAAATTTTAGTGTATGCGACTCAATTTGAACTGTTCAAAAATTAGTGTAGCTAGATATCCCAATCTTGATGAAATAATTAGAACAAGAATTGTTGAAACCTTAAATTCATGATCTCAAGTAGAGCTGCACCCGAGTGCCTCTGAAAGGCCATATCCCAAGATACTGTCGGATCTTGTGACTGAACTTTTCAAATAAACTACTTGAGGATGTGCTTTGAAATAAAATGATTATTTCATGCACGTACATTTTAGAAGTGATTTTTATCTGGATTCATTTAATGATATATTCCAAAGGAGCAAATGAAGTCACTAGTTTAACAATATTTCCTTATCTTATTTTGAGTAGCCAGAAATTTACATAAAAATTAGTTAAAATTGTTAACCGTTCACATCTCAGTAATACTTAGTAAATATTTCACTTTTTCAGTATTTCATTCTTTAAAATGTTTCACCAATTTCTATTTTTATCTCTTTTTTGAGAAATTTCTATTTTGTATGTCTTACTTAACCAATAGATACTTCACTTTTAACCCATACAATGGATGCTTAGTGTAATACCAAGGCACTCTAGAGGGGCATTTTTGTAAAGTTGTCAATAAAGAATGAAAGAAAAGAGATTAGTTGATAGATGAGGGACTTTGATGCAATTTGAGAGTTTAATATCCTAATGAACTTGGGCTTTTCTTCTCCTATTTCATTTTCATTTGGTTTTCTCTCTCTCTCTCTCTCTCTCCCATTCTCTTCCAATCCTTCTTTTCCTAATCGATCCCATTTTCTTGAAGAAGAAGGTAGAGGTTTGGACTTGCAAGAACAAGCAAGTGGTGAAGGCTTAGAAGGGATTGCTTAACCTCCACTTCAAGGTAATTCTTCCATCCCCTGTTAGATCCTTGTTTAGAAGTAGTGTATATGCATTAGGTTTATAGATAGGAAGAATTAGTGTTTCTATGCCTTAGTGAAGGTGTTGCGTCCAAAATCGATAAAGCACAGGTGGGGTTCATGACTCTCGTATCTCGAAAATACGGTTCGGTCCGGTGACTCTTTTTGAAAAAAATAGTTTTGAAAAACTGTGCGTGTGTGAGAAAAAAATCAAATTTTTAGTGAAAAAAGTGTTATTTAGAAAAAATATTGTTTTTAAAAGAAAATAAGACCAGGACTAAAAGTGCAACAGTTTTGGCTAACTAATTTTGAAAAAGGATTTTATTTTAAAAATGGAGTCACTGCTTGGTATCGAATTAGGGTGTACCAAGTCACCTGAAAATTATTTAACGAAAACAAAAATAAAAATTTTAGAAAAAAATATTTAAAAACCCTTTTTCGACTCCGGTCTATGAAAAAATGAGAGAAAAAAGGTTCGGGAGTCACATTTGAAGAAAGGGAAGGCAAAGGCTCACACCTAAGGCACCCTTTCCACCTAGCCGAGGCTAGTTGCGACGTTTAATCAAATTTTTCTAAATTAACCCTAGATTCTATCATGTTTACATGTGTCTATATGAATGCAAGTCCTAATCCTAAATGTGAGTATCGGGATGGTCGAAATGTTTCGTCGAGACTTGATCAGAATTATCGCATTAATTGCGAAACCTGAAATAAGGCCCCAAGAGAGTCACGAGTGTGAATGCAAAATGGAATGCAAAAAGAAAGGGAAATTAATACTATAGATAATAAGTGATCAAAGAAAGTGGGAATGCAACATAATGAGTACGGGAAACTAAAACTCATAACTGACTGTTCTTTTCTCACGGAGGGGGGAACGACATGTAAGCCACCGCTTCCCACGTGAGTAGGCGACTATTTCTAGTCAGATCACACAAAATGACCTAACTTCTAAGTAAAATGCAACCTAGATGTCATGCACTATTAAATGCTAAGAATAGATAATAAAATATATACTAAAAAGTCATGCGAATATGGAAAATTCTAAAAAAAAAAGAAAATGTGTGTGAAATGAGAGGAAATGCACGTGAGTGAAACTATCACTAAAATGACCTAAGAACCTAGTATTGGACTAGCCCTTTCTAGGAATTCCCACTAGCGTTGGACTAGTGGGGAAGCAATAAAAGCCACAACTAGCGTTGGACTAGTGTGGTGACGGAATAACAAAACTGATAAAACATGAATTAAAATGATAAAACATGAATCCAAAGCAAGTAAACATATAAGGCATATAAGAGCATGTAGGAGCACATAACCTGCAAGCATGATATGTAGATGCGAATCCTAAGAAAAGCGGTAAAACATATAAGCACCCAAGCACACGAAAGCATATAAGCCCTAACTATTGTATCGGGGAATTAGCTACAATTTTTAAGGAAAAAAAGTAAAAACAACATATCTATTACACTTGTTATCTAAATACACAAATATTTGTAAAAAATACGAAATATAATCTATCTATTACATCGGCTAGTTAAATACAAAATTTAGACAAAAAATAAAGGAAATTGTGATCTAAATATTACATTTTTGCCAAATAATAAAAATCGAAACTAAACAACATAAAGCAAATAAATATGCGAAAAAATGTATAAAATAAAAAAAGCATAAAGAAAATGTATAAAAATGTCACATTGGGGCGCATAAAAAGAAATTAATGAGACATAGGGGTACCTCTTTGAAAACCCGGTACAAATACTTATCAAAATGAACAAACGAGTCAAGGTATCTCATTGTAAACAAATAAAACCTTAATACATAAGTATTGACAAATTGAGATAAAAAATATATTCTAGCAACTAAGAGGGGCAAACATGTAAAGTATAACGACTAAGGTGACTAAAAATGAATTTCTATACAGCTCAAGGGGTAAATTTGAAAATTAAACTAATTAAGGCGAAATTATACAAATTAAAGCAAATTGGGGGAGCAAAAACAGTAAATTCCGCAAGTATGGGAAAATTTGTAAATTACAAGACCTAATTGAAACAAATTAACAATCTAGGGGTCAATCTATAAAAGAGAGGGACTTAATTGCATGCCATATAACAGTTTTGGGGTCAATTAATAAGACTCAAGAAACATGAGGATTAAATTACAGATATTTACATCATTTCAAAATAACCAAGAAAACAAAATGCCAAACTAAAACTAAAGACTAAACATAAATTAAATTTATTAATCAAATTAATCACTAAATTAACCAGATTCCATCTAAGCAAATTAATAATCATTAATCAAATAATGAAATTTAAACGAAGTCGAGCCCCCAAACCCCTATTTACTATTCAATCACCTTCTCTACCTGGATTCACTTTCCCCTACCCGAACATTTTTTCATTTTCTCTCTTTTTTTCTCTCACCTTTTCTTTCTTCTTCCTCTCTCTGTCTCTCGCTGATCTCTCTCTGTCTCCAGATTTCTCTCTTTTTCTTCTTCTTCCTATCTTCTATTCTCTCTTGGACTCTCCGATTCTCTTCTCTTTGTTTCTTTAGCTAGCCCTTTCTCTTTCTCTCTTACTCTTTCTGCTCACTTTCTTTCCATTTCACTTCCTCTCACCTGTTCTCTCCTTCTCTCGCTGTTTTCTCTCTTTTTTTCTATTGTTAATCGATTCTGTCTTTCTTATTTCTACTCTACTTCCAGTCTTCTTCTCCGTTTCTCTAATTCCCTCATATCTCCTTCAATTTCTCTATTTTTGTGTGGTGGTGAGGCTGCGATTTGGCCATGGATGAAATGGCGATGCTTTGGTGGTGAATTGTTGAGGGGGAAGGCGATGGCAAAGAGGAGAGGGAGGAGGAGGAAGTGGGTTCAGACAGGTGGTTTGAGGCCATGGGGGTTGACTATAGACCAAATTTCTATTGTGATAGGGATTGTGATTGGCGGCTTTTTGATCTTGGGTAGTGGGGGAAGAGAAAAGATTGGTTTGATTTTGGGTTGTTTTTGAGCTTGGTGGCAATAGGGGTGGTTTCGATTGTTGGAGCTAGCAGTTGTTTGTTGACAATGGCTAAATGGGTTGTCAGTTGAAGATGAGTGCTGCTGTGATGGTTATAGGTGCGGCTATGGGGGTGGATAATGACTGAATTTGGTGGTAATATAGGTGGTTGAGACAGGGGATAGTGGTGCTGGGACTGGTGACGCGTGGCCTTAGTGATTACTAGTTGTAGGTGACTAGTTTAGGCTGTTATGTGATGATTTCTGTGATTGGTTTTGTTGGCTTGAAACTTTGACGGAGAAGGGTGGTGGTGGAGTTGGTTGTTATAGGTTTTGACTAATTTCTAATATTTCTAGTTGCTTGGGTTGCTGACAATTATTTCTCGGTTGTCGTGATTAAGATGTTGTGAATGGCTACTACTGATGATTTGGTTGCTGTTGGTTTTGTGGGGATTATGGTGGTTATAGGGGGAGGTTGATGCTTGCTAGTGGTATAGTTGGCTATGTTTGTGTTGTTATTTGGTGTGAAATTGAGATTGTGGTAGATCATGGAGATGCTGGTGGTTCTGTATGTAGATGAGGTTGAAGGAACTTGATGGTGGGCTGGTTTGTGAGGAATGGTGATTCTTGATGAAGTAGCAGAGAGGGAGAGATAAGTGGTTGAGGGAAGAAGATGGAGGTTTTGGTGGAGGTTGAACGATGTAGGTTGGAGGTTGAAGAAAGATTGTAGAGGTTGTCTATTGTTGAAGAAGAAGAAAAAAGAAATCCCAAAACAGAAAATAAAAACCCCAAAACTAAAACAAAAATAGAAAAATCCACATAAAAAAATTAGATTGAAATGAATTATGTAGGACAAAGATTGAAATAAGAAAATCCCTGATGAAGAAGGTTAGGGCTGATGATGATCTTGATGAACGATACCCATCTTTTTTAGAGAGACGGTCGATGTGTGTAGTGTGTGTGTTTTAATCTTTTTTTTTTTGGATAAAAAGGTAGTGTTTTTAGGTTTGATTTTTTTCCTCCAATTTTTTTTAATGGGGGTATTTATAGAGCTAGTAGTTTTGGCCTCTAAAAATACTACAACATAACAAAAATGTCACTGGTAATAAAAATCCTAATTTTATTCTAAAAAAATTATTTTTGACACAAAAAATAAAATTTAATACAAAAAATGACAATGAACTCTAAAATTTGCCAAAAAGATTCAAAATATATTTCCAAATCTAAACAATAAAGTTTAGAGGTTAAAATTGGCTAAAAACGCGTTCGGGATGTGAAATGACTATTTTGCCCTTATAATGACAAAATAAACAAAAAATAGCTATTGGTCTCGAAAAATTACCAAAATTAAGGATAAGCTTAAAATTTTAGAAAAATGAATTTATAACTCAAAAATTGATAAAAAATGCATTTAGAATGTGAAATGATAATTTTGCCCCCTAAACGTAGTATTTACAGAAAAAATAGCAATCATCCCCGAAAAAATCAAGAAAATTTAGAAACATGCTTAAAAACTTAAAAAATAAATTTTGGATTTGAAATGAGCAAAAATAGTGTTCATGGGACAAAATTATCATTTTGCCCATGTATTGGATAAATATAGGAAAAATACCAATTAAATTAGAAAAAATCACAAAAATTAAGAAATACTTATAAAAGTAAAAAAAATATGAATTTAAAACTCCAAAAGTAATGAAAAAATATTTACAGTTAAAAATTACTATTTTGCCCTTGAAATTACTGATTTTGTTCTCCTTTTATTGAAAAATTAGAATTTGACCCCAAAAATAAAAAAATATGCCCCTAGTGTTAGAAAAATAAATAGTGTGTTAAAATTTGGTGTCTACAGAAGGTGCATAATGTGGTGATTGTGAGACTTGTAAGTTGATTGGGAGTTTTTGCGTTGATGATTGATGCTTAATGAACATTTGGGGGATTAAGGTTTGGATGGTCATAATGTGGTAGTTTGAATGTTAATATGGTGTTTTCCAACATTGTGAGTGATGTTTAAGCTTGGTCTTGTATACTATATGGGTGTGGTTGTTGTTGAGTGTATGAAGTGTTGGAAGTGCAGCTTTTCGCAAATGAGACGTGGGCTAGAGGAAGCGAGTGGTGTCCAGGGCTGGGCTGGCTCCCACCTACAGTAAGTTTTTGCTTGCCGAGCCATGATTGAGGCTGGTCGATCCACGACTGTGGCTCAAAGAGGGCTAGGTCACGGCAAGTTTTTACTTGCCGAGCCATGGGCTTGGCTTAGGCTAGCAGCAACCATGGCTAGCTTTGGCATACTCGCGGATCAGCTTTGAGCTGTGATCCGTGAGCGCGGATTGGAGTGCTTGTACCCGCGGATTATTCTTAGATGGCCTTCATTGATTCTTTTCATTTTAAAAGATTAGAGTTAAGCTCCAACTATGATTTTCTTGATAGAATTAATGATTGATTGAGTGTTTGTTTTGTTTTTTAGGCGAAAGCGTCAATCGTTCATTCTCGGATTATTTAAACTAGCTTGGATCGAGGTAAGTGGGGATTGTACTCTTTGATCTTTTAAAAATGAGCTTTAAAGAATGTTTAATGTTTTGAAATGTTATTTGCTATATACTTTGTATGGCTTAAGCGTGGTTATTTGCATTTTCTTATAAAAACGATAATGTGGCATAAGTGAATGAATGATTTAATAAATGAATTGATTGAGTTCTGGAATATGGTACTTCTTCGATGGGACTAGTTCCTTAATTATATAATTAATGGCTTTGGGATTGTACTAATCGGTTATAGTTAGTTTTGGGATCATACCAATCGGTTATAGTTGGTTTTGGACAGTATTAATCAAGTTATAGTTAACAACTGGATATCCATAATCAAATGGAATCCTTTGATAGAACTCATTTGTTCATATAAGGAAATATGTGTATTTGATGAAAGTGCTTTTGGTCACGTTATCTTTGTATCTTTCTTCGCTAATGACTTTTTGTTTGAAATGTATGTATAAGAGTAACACTCTTAAACCACAGGGAGTACTCTTACTACTTATTGAATGGCTTGTATCGCTCACCCCTATATTGTTATATGCAGAGAATGATGTTTTTGTGGAAGAAGATTAGACTAATTCATGGTATTAGCTTTTGGAGATAGGGATGTGATATATAGCAAAGAACCCATTATATTGGTTTTTGTATAGATTGATCCACATGGTGATATTTTTGTGATCTTAGTAGAAGTATTTTTTATGAACTATATTGTTTTAAGACTATCTTTGTAATATGTCACATGACATTTGTATTTAAGTCAAGTTCAATGAAATTGTTATTTTGGGAACATTAAGTTCTTTGAATCGTTAGCCTTATGTCTTAGCTTATTTTTAACACGGCGAGTGTTATATTTCGGGCACGAAGCGCGACACTTAAGTTCCTAACCAATTGAAAGTTCTTGCATGCCCTAGGTTTTCATGAAATATAGCTTTAAATACTTGTACCATATGCATCAAAATTTGTATTGTTCAGAAGGTTAAAAGTTCTTAGAATTATGATCTACAAGTCGATAAGGCTACACAAGAAATTCCATTAATCACATCAGAAGCTTAACTCATATACAATCTCGAATCTGCCATTGAACTCGGTATTTGAAATTCATTCATCAGGTACACTTAAAAATGATAATGTTAATATTTCAGGACACATGACCCCCTCCCCAATAAAAAAAAAACCCCAAAAGAAAAAAAAAAGCGAATCTGTCACGCTCCGTGTTCTGGGACATGACACCGCTGTGACTAAACTAAATTGAGTCACAAGGCTACAAAGATCAAAGCATCTAGATAATTTATCCCAAAATAACATATAAAGATAAACATAAATCCCAATTATCACATTTAAAGATAACTTAATCCCAAATATTACAGATCTCAAAATAATAACCTTCAACTTTTAAATACACAACTCAAGATTCTAACATTCTAGAGTTCCAAAACATATCCTAATTTAACATACCATAAGACTAACAAAATAAACTCTACTACTCACTTCTAGCCTTACTCCACATCATTCTAAGGCAAAGGCTCCAATAGCTATTCCAAATCCTTGAATCCAAAACTCATCCTTCTCTGCGTATAAAAACAAAGGGGTGAGTGAAAACTCACCCAGTAAGTAGTACAAGTATCACTTATTGGCCTGAGTATGTTACATTACATATACATACTATCATTCAAATAATCATCACTTTAATCATAATTCGTTCAAATAAATGTGGCCCACATAACATTTCATATAGATACTAAAGAAAGAGCTCAAGTAATAAAAGCACATTGACCCTAGATATCTAGTTGTTAACTACAACCCGATTAACATGGTTCAAAACAATAAGCTAACACTTCCCGGTTAGCGCGGTCAAAGATTTTATATCCTCTACCAAATTTAAAGAATTAGTCCCATCAATAATTACTCTACACTAGAACTCGATTACAAAACATTCATACATTCATATTTGACCACATTTACATATCCATGGAAATGATTAACATATACATACTCATGTTATTTTACATATGCAAAATAGTTTATAAAACATCATTCTGGCAAATACATTTTCAAAAGTATAAAGGACACAGGTACCATTTACCTTGGTCCAAACTAATTCAATTAATCCAAAGATAAACGAACACCGTCTTCACCTAAAACACATAATCAAATACTTAATTAATCACTATATCTATTAAGAAAACCATATACGAAACTTAATCCTTAAAGTTTGAACGAAAACAGAACACGAAAGCCTACTGCTGGTGATCCGCGGGTGGAGCACACCCAGCCGCACCTACGGATCCCCACAACTAGTCCCGCGGATCACTTTAGAGAGCTAATTCACGGGCTACCTCTAGCTAGTCGTGGCCGCAGCTGGCCTAGGCCAAGCTCGCAGCTCGGCAAACAGAAGGTAGATACGGACGGGCTACGGTTCTGCCAATCTACCCGCGTCTCACTCACAGAGAGTTGACGAGGGTAACTCTTCTCGAGCCGCAGTCGCGGCTCGGCAACCTCACCCGTGGTTTACTCACAGAGAGTTGACGCAGATGAGAGTCAAGCTACCCCCGGCCACGGCTCGCTTCACCAGACCCACGTCTCACCTACGAAAAACCTGCAAAACAACCCTTCATTCCCCCATTCTTCCATCCATTCCATCCCAACATCAATCCAAGACTCAAAATAGCAAAGCAAGTCAATAACAACCCACATTAAGCTCAAAACAAACACTAATCCAAAGACCCAAGTCATAATCACTCAAAATTTCTCAAATCCCTAACTCACCCTCATCACAATTTCACTATCAACTTACACACACACACACACAAACCAACACAATCACATATACACTAAAACATTAAGGCCCTAAATTCTCAATTACCCATTATTGATGCAATTTAACCAAAGGAAGAAGGAATTGGCTCAAAAGAAATTTACCTTGGGTGGAGGGTGGAGTAAAAGCTGCAAGGTCCCTCTACTAGTCCCCCTTTGAGAGTGAGAGTTAAATTCTTCAAGTCCTTCTTCAAGAAGATGAAAAAGGGAAGAGAAATTTTTGAGAGAAAAAGGGAAAAAGTTTGAAGAAGAAGAAGAAAGAAATTGAAGAAATAAAAGGCCCTAGCCTTTGGTAAAGAAAATAGGTAAAGAAAATAGCTTTCCCAAAATTGCAAGTGAGTCCCCCATAAGCTTACCATTCATCTAATCACCCCAAAAGTCAAAATTACAATATGATCCCTGGGAAGACATTGGTATTACAGAATCTAACTGATACTTTTAAGGCTAAGTTTGACTTCCATGTCGCTAAAACCCCACCAATTTTGGATAATATTTGGCTTCTTATCCTTTTTCAGAATTTGTGTGGCAAACGAATTCAGAAAGGAGTGACAAAATGTTGATAGAAGACAATTAAGTGAATGACCAAATATGAATAAAACACACAGTTTCTCACTTACTAATTTGTGCAAGTTGCACTCTAGTAAAGCTCCTACTCTAGCTAAGAAAATGGTAGTAACATCAATCAAGGGTGAAATCCATCCAGAGAGAAATTACGCCTGAATATGATCCAAAAATAGAGATCAAGCCTTTGATGATACGAAAGCTAGTATATAAGGGCTAATAGATGCTGGAATAACGAAGATCTCAAGAATATTTGTCCATGAGGGGCAGCAAAAACATGAAGCAGAGCCAACTTCAGGCATATTCAGTATTCCAGCACTTGATCTTCGGGGCCTGGAAAAGGTTGCCACTAGGGCGAGGCGAGGTAATTAAGAATGGGAGGTTTTTCCAGATTGTCAATCATAGGATTCAAGTTAGTTTCCTAGACAAAATGATTGATGGGGTGCGCCAGTTCCATGAACAAGATCTTGAGGTCAAAAAACAGTACAGTACACACGATGTAACGAGAAAGTGTCAAATAGAAGCAATTTTGGTCTGCATAAAACAAATGCAGCTAGCTGGAGGGATTCAATTTATGCTACCATGGCTCCTTACCCCCCCTAATCCTCAAGAATTGTCTTGTTGCAGGATGGTAACATTACTAACATAAAAGAAAATTGAATATTCAATTGTGGCTCAATTTTTCGTTTTAATCTTAACACTTATTGTTTAATTTTCAGAGAGACATTGATTGAGTATGCTGAGGTTGTAATGAAGTTGGGACAAACTTTGTTTGAATGCTATCAAAGGCCCTAGGATTGAAGCCTGGCCACTTGATGAATATGGGTTGTGCAGAAGGGCTTTTCATTTTAGGCCACTCCTTAGTCCTTATGTTATTGCCCTGAACCAGAATGGACCTTAGGCTTAATTGGCCACACAGATTGTGCCTTTATGACAATACTACCCCAAGACCATATTGGTGGCCTGCAAAACCTACAAGAAAATCTGTGGATTGATGTCCCTTTCTCGCCTGAAGCGCTGACCGTTAACATGCTGGTATTCTACAGGTAATTACAGTAATTTTTCTAAAGAAAAAATTACTCATTTGTTATGCCATTGCGGTCGAATGTCAGATGCCTGGTCCGTAGTATTCGAGGTTAGGAGTTAGCTCTGATCATTCCCCTTCCTGTAACATTAAAAAGAAAATCAATGATCAAATTCAGGAACGCCTAAATGCTGTGTGGATCATTAATCAACACACTACTAACTAATTATTGTCTGTTTGACTCGGGCAGCAAATCACCAAGAATAAATTCAAAGCTTGCCAAAAACTATGATTATGCTTGAAGTTTTAATATTTATAATGTCTCTTCTCATTCTTGATTAGTTGATTGATATTAATTATTCTTTTGTCTGCCTAGCATAACTGAAATCATCAAATTAAAGAAAAATTTGTATTAAAAGAGAAAAAAAGAAGTACATACAATCATGGTTGTTTTATATATAGGACTGTGTGTACTTTAATGACTCCACATACAATCATGGTTGTTTTATACATAGGACTGTGTGTACTTTAATGACTCCTGCAAGTTTAAAAAATGAATTTTACACGATCATAATCCTATAAGAAGAATCTTAATTGTGATAATTGTTTGTATTTGTTAATTTGAAGCGTACAAGCTACTAATATATTTTTAATCCCTACATAGAATAGTACACCATTGTTATTTTCAATTACACCTAAAATCATTTCTAATGCTAACTGGCTGCCTGAAATTGTTATCTTATTTGGATTTGCACTAACAATTGAGATATAGGATGCTACGACAAGACGAATAGTGACATGTACTATAAAAAGATCACAGAAAAATGCCAGCAATGTAGAATCCAAATTGTTGAATATATTTTGTACATAGTTAGACAAGAATGTTGATGACAAATCAAAAAAGAAAGAGAAACAAATCAAAGCAGTACGTCTCATTTTGCGTATCACTATAGTCCACAAAATTTGGTAATTACTAGGCTTCTTATCTTTCTTTTGTTAGAATTGCATGGGAAATTATCGAAAACAAAGGGACAAAAGTACTAGTTTATTGAAGACCACTGATAATTTGGATAACCAGTACTAACAGTTGTGTCCCATCTTTGTAATTGCCAAATAATTGTTTCTTTGTTATACATCAGAAATAGCATTTCATTTGAGCTTCTTTTCTAGCTAAGAAAATGGTACTGTCAGGAAACTTTGAATTTCAGACAAAAATTATGCCTGAATATGATAGAAAAAGTGAGGTTCAAGCATTTGATGAGGCAAAAACTGGTGTGAAGGGGCTATTAGATGCTAGTATTACAAAGATTCTAAGAATATTTGTCCATGAGCAGCAGCAAGAACTTAGAGCAGAACCACTTTCAAGCTTATCACAGGACAGTATTCCTGTAATTGATCTTCAGGACATAGCTAAGGATGCAGCACGGCTAGAAGA
Organism: Mitragyna speciosa; assembly: GCA_024721245.1. Lineage (NCBI taxonomy): Eukaryota > Viridiplantae > Streptophyta > Magnoliopsida > Gentianales > Rubiaceae > Mitragyna > Mitragyna speciosa. Next base: position 4,059,288 of record CM045569.1, read on the forward strand.
AGTTATTTCTAAACTAAGAAGTGCTTCTTAAGAATGAGGGTTCTTCTAGATTGTTAATCAAGGTTTTGCAGCAAGTGTCCTGGACAAAATGATCGAGGGTGTACGTCAGTTTCATGAACAAGATACTGAGGTTAAGAAACAGTACTATACTCGCGATTTAACGAGGAAAGTATCGTATAATTGCAATTTTGATATGCACCGAGCACCAGCAGCTAAATGGAGGGATACATTTTATGTTATTATGGCTCCTGGTCCACCTGAGCGTTAAGAATTGCCTACAGTGTGCAGATGTGTAATGATATAGATGCTAGTATCCATTCTACTTTTTGTCATTTTCGCTGGAAGTAATCAAGTTAGGACACCATCTCAAGATCTTAATCTTTTAATGAGATAATGCAGTCAAAATGAAAATAAAATAATTAACCAACAGCTTTTCAACTTTTAGAATATTTAAAACTTCAGACTACAATGTTCTACAGTTATATGCATAAATCTACAATGCTTCCTTTTTCTATCAATCCTCTATTTAACAATTCTTTGGTTTGCAGAGATGTAATGATTGAATATTCTGAGTTTATAATGAAGTTAGGGGAAACCATGTTTGAATTGTTATCAGAGGCACTTGGACTGAAGCCAAATCATCTGATGAATACGGATTGTGCAAAGAGGCTTTTCATGATATGTCACTACTACCCTCCATGTCCTGAACTAGAATGTACTATAGGCATACGGATGGTGGCTTCTGGACAATACTTTTACAAAACCAAATTGGTGGCCTGCAAGTCAAAATCAATGGATAGATGCACCTTTCTTGGCTGGAGCTCTGATTGTAAACATTGCAGATTTATCTAGTTACTAGAACTCAGAACTTCTGCCATTTGCAGCGGTTGAGAATATCTTCATTATGATCAGTTATAACTGCGTCCACCATCCCGTTCCTCTCTCAACAAAACTAGATCCTCCCTTAGATCTCTCTGTTTCCAGCTTCTAATTGTTGTCCGAAGCTAACATTTCTATTTTTGACCATTTTTATATTTCTCATGACTCATGCAGCTGATCACTAATGATAAGTTCAAAAGCGTTAGACACAGAGTACTGTCAAAACATGAAGGCCCAAGAATCTCAGCAGAAAGTTTCTTCCGTAAACATTTTGATCAAGAAAGTCCAAGGCTGTATGGACCAATCAAGAAGTTGTTATTAGAAGAAAATCCACCACTCTACAAAGAGACCACAGTCAAAGAGGCGGTTACACATACTTATAAGTACGGCCTGCATGGAGCCCCACTTTTATCAAATTTTAAGTTGAATACAACTATGAAACCATAATATGTTACAACTATGGAACCATAATATGTTGTTTTATAAGTTCAGTGTTCTTCTACACCTTTTGGTGCAATCTAGATGTATCAACAAATTAGTACATGTTTTAATAATTGCATTAGACAATAATACTTGGCGTCTCCTGAGGCAGGTTTTTTGATTGACAGAGATCATTTCTATCTTTACTATAAATCTCTTGCTGAATTTTTATCTGTTGTTATCTAAATGCTAGAAATAATCTGGATATGTCCACACCTAAACCTTCAACAGTGCCCAATTGTTTTGAGATTCCAACCATTGAGTCTGCAAAGTCTTAGTTTATCATCCTCCATTTTTATTTCACAAAAGCTTCTAGGTTTCAATGTTGAGGTAGAAAGTGAGAATAAGTGTTAACTCCAAAAGTTAAAGTTAATAATAGTAAAAAATTACCGCTACATAAGGTAAATAAAACATGTGTACAAACCCCCAGGTAAATCTTAATGTCCCCTTCTAAATCCCTACCTATTAGTTTTACATAATAGAATAATGATTGGTCCTACAAATTAATCAATTCTTCGGTTTGAACAAAGCCACAATTATATTTATCTTATTTTTTATCTTTTCTTAGAGAGTAAAAAGTGTTGTTTTGTGATCCCCCATGTCCTCCTCACTTTCTTCCCAAAAGACAGTGGTTGGTAAAGACAATATGAAAGTTGAGACAGAGGTAAAGGCTGAATATGATCGGAAAACTGAACTATCAGAGTTTGATAATACAAAAGCTGGAGTAAAAGGACTTGTAGATGCTCATACAACAAAAGTACCACGTATATTTGTTCATCATCAAAGAAAATCAGAGAAAAGCTTGAGTTTTGCAAACTCTCATTTGAATATTCCAATAATTGACTTTGGAGGGATCAACCAAAGCCCAGATCATTGTGGTGAAATCGTCAGGAGAGTAAGAGAGGCATGTGAAAATTGGGGTTTCTTTCAGATTCTCAATCATGAAATCCCGGTAAGTGTGATGGATCAAATGATCGAAGGTGTTCGAAGATTTCATGAGCAAGATACTGAGCTGAAGAAACAATTCTATTCGCGTGATGTAACTAAGAGATTCATTTATAACAGCAATTTTGATCTTTACCAAGCTCCAGCATCTAATTGGAGGGATTCTATGTACTGTCTAATGGCTCCCGATCCACCTGAACCTGAAGAATTGCCAGCATTGTGCAGGTACATTAATCTGAAACAATCTCAGCTAGTTGTATCAGAAATCTGAACTAATCCTGGAAACAGCAACATCAATAATCAATTTGAAAAAAAAATCACTTAAATCATGCTTTTCCAAAGCAATTTTCCAACTATTTGATCTGATTTGCAGAGATATACTGCTGGAATATTCCAAACATGTAATGAAACTTGGCATCACTCTATTTGAATTGCTCTCAGAAGCTCTTGGTCTTAATCTTGATTACCTGAAAGATATGGACTGTGCTGAAGGGCTATATCTGATGGGACATTATTTCCCAGCATGTCCTGAACCTGAGTTAACATTAGGCACTAGCAATCACACTGATAGTGGCTTCCTGATTGTGCTCATACAAGATCAAGTTGGAGGCCTTCAAATTCTTCGTGAAAATCATTGATTTGATGTCCCTCCCCTGCATGGAGCTGTAGTAGTAAATATAGCAGATCTTCTACAGTCAAGTCTAGTGACCTAAATTTAAGATGCATGCATTATTTCAGATGTTAAACAATAAGGCTTTTCTTGGAGTGTTTGGTGAGCATGATTTTGAAACTTTGACTTTGGAATAATCATGTTTAGCAAAAGTCAGGAGCAAGAAACTTTTTCTCGAAGTAGATGTTATCAAGTGAAGTTAAATATGCTAGTCAAAGCTGCCACAAACTTGAAGGTTAAAGAAGAAAATTATGGTTAATGAAGAATTGAGTACATAAGTGTATCAGAATACTGATTTTCTTTAATTTTTTTTATTTGTTTATTGTCTCAGCTAATTAGCAATGACAAATTAAAGAGTGTCAATCATAGAGTACTTGCCAATAGAGTTGGCCCAAGAGTTTCAGTGGCATGTTTCTTCAGGACACATTTTGGAGAAGGGAGCAAGCATAAAGTATATGGACCAATAAAGGACTTATTATCTCAAGAAAATCCACAAGTTTACAAGGAAATCACTGTAAAAGACTACCTCTCACTGTACTACAAGAAAGGCCTTGATGGAACATCACCATTGTCACATTTTAAGTTGCAGAATTAGGGAAGGAAGTCTACAAATGTCAGTTTTCGTTGAGTGTCATGGAACTAAATTATGTCTTTGTGTATCTTAAAAAATTATTGCAGCAGATCTTTTTTTTTTCTTTTTTTTCTTCTCTCTCTCTCTCTCTCTCTAATAAGTACAAATGTTGTAATGGTGATCTTTCCTGGGTTGCCACTGGCGCCTTATGAGTGGACCAACATTTTATCCTCCTTGATATTTAGTGCTTGCGGCTAGCACGCAAACAAGCGGATGATTTCTTGGCACTCTTATAGCTTGTCTAGCAGCCCTATGTACCATTATTTTATCTTTTAATGAACAAAAATGTCATCTTTCTCAAATAATGTGGTATACCGTATCCATGATAAGTGAGGTACATACATTTAATTTTCCAAAACAAAAATGTGGTCCTACAGAGGTGGGCTTTTCTGCACCAATTTAGCGCTGTTATTAAAAATTTTTACTTTTACAATCTCATTCCTTTTAATTTTTCCTTTTATAGTTCTGGCTTTGTTGGAAGAATACCAGTTTGATGACCTAGAGTTTTGATGTTTATTGATTTATTATCTTCTTTGGGATCTGATTGGATCAGAACTATTTGTATAGTGTCCTGTTTTTAGATCAGAACTTCCATACTCCTTAAAAAAAAATATGAAAAGAAGACACTAATTCAGGAAAATTCTACAATCATACAAGTTACATACATTTGGCCTCTTATTTTTAAGTCATTTGCACGTTATTGCGAGAGACTTTTCCTGTATCAAACCGAAAATGGTCTGAGAGGAAGGTTTGAGATCCCGATAGGAAGCAGATTTTTATATGGTGATGAAGGAAGGTTGGCTTCAAGTAATTGCTCCAAATGCATCAGCACTATGCCTAAGTTACCTTTAGAACTCATTCTTAAAATGAAAAATTGATCTCTGCATAATTCTTTACGAAACTTCCCCAGTGGCTTTCTCAAGTTTCTTTCACTAATGCAACGACGATAACAACTACCACTAGTCCTTTCTGTTTAGCATTGAAATCCAAGAATTCATAGTTAAGCCATGGTCAAAAGTTACTGCTATATTTAAGAATATCCAAACTCCACCTAAAGGTGTAATAGTACCACGCATTTTCCCTCAAGATATCAATACCCATTAGTTAAGGATAACATTCAAAGAGTCCCTCAAGATCATTAATAGCTTCAGCTTTAACTGGACAAGTTACCTTTAGAACTCAATCTTAAAATGAAAAACTGACCTCTGCATAATTCTCTACGAAACTTCCACAGCGGCTTTCTCAAGTTTCTTTCACTAATGTAATGAAGATAACAACTGCCACTAGTATCACGCCCCGTACCCCGAGACATAACACTTTTATGATCGGGTTAAATTGAGTCACAAGATTTATAAGGTCAAAACATCTAACATAAACATTCCAAATAATACATATTAAGGCTATTAATAATATCCCAAGTCAAATGATATCATTAAGCACAAGTACAATGTTATCCCATACCATAGTATTTAATACTTCAGATACACAATTCTAGATGCCTATTACAATCATTAGAGTCTTAACCTAACATATCATAATACAAAACATAGTCTAAATAATGTAAATACAAAACATTACTATCTTACTATCATCCAACCACCTCACTAATTTCGAGTGCCGGCACACTTTTTCATTACCAAACCATCAGTCACTGCATGTCAAAGATGAAGGGGTGAGTGACAAGATCACTCAGTAAGTGACAAAAATATCATCTTGTAGCTTGAGAGTGTCGTACATATATTTACTTTCAAAACACATAGCTAATAGTTCATATAATTGCAATAGCCACTAGACAAGTTCACATTAAATCACAAGTCCAATATCAAGCATCAAGACAAATCAATACATTTAAACAAATCATTAATGAGTTCAAACAAAGTTCTAGATATTCAGTCATTCACTGTAACCCGGTTAGCTCGGTTATATTGACTTTTACCCGGTCAGTCCGGTCATACTAACTTTCATATAGTCAGCTCGGTCATATAAACTTTTACCCAATCAATTCAGTCCTACTAACTATCATCCAATCAACACGGTCACTCATATAAGATCACAATACCATACATAAGGAAGCAATCAATTCATTTGTATCACATTAATTCAAATCATAGTAAAACCATAATGTAACCACACTCAAGCCGTTTAATAAAACAAATATGATTTCAAAACCATTTGACTTTAGCAATTATCATTTTCTAATATCCAAGGAATACAAGTACCACTTACCTCGATCCGAGCTAACTCAACAATCTGAAATGAAAGGGGTCACCTTCTTTGCCTAAAACACATAATCAAACATCCAATTTGTTAAGGTGTTAAATTGTCTTATATTTAATTTTCCCTTGTTTTGGCTAAAGATTGTGCTTAATATTTCTTTTATTCACTTTTTGATATTTGGCAATTAATGTAGGAAATTGAGGAGAAAAGGCTTTAATATTGCAAAAATTCCAGAAGACTCTGTCTGATAGATCATGACCACGGTCTACTCGCATTGAAGTGTAGGATTTATGAACGTGGCTTAGAAGAAATCTGCAATTGGAGGGTCCCACTTTCTTCTATGTGATGAATTTGAATTGGGAAGAAGTTTTGGGAGAATTAGAATTGATAAGAAAAGAGGAACCTTCCCAAAAAGCAAAGATTCGTCGAAGGAATTCGAGTTGGAGAAGGAAACGAAGAAAAGAAAAAGGAAAAAAAAGGAAGGCAACAAAAGGAGAATTTTGAAGGCGTCTGCAGTATTCTTTCTTAGGGGAACGCATGCAACCTTGCAGAGAATTTTAGAGTCTTAGCATTAGTTTTCTTTAGTTTTCTTCTTTTCTTTCTAGATCGAAAAATTATTGTTAAATATTTTTGGAGATTTGAAGTCATGATTCGTGGCTAAACTCTTCTATCTAGCTGAAGGATAATCAAAACTCTTGGTTCAATTTATCACTGTGAGATCTAATTGTTTTTATTATTTTTTGCATTTTTAGATATTTATCTATTCTCTGTTTAAATTCTAAGGTGATTGTGTTCATTTTTGTGTGATTATTTTTGCACAGTTAAATAATTGGACACTATTTAATTGGCAGATAATTTATAGCCGTCTAAAATGTCAAATTCGTAATTGTTTGATAGTTTTAGTATTAGTGGCAAGTGATTAATTCAATTGTAATAGAAACTTTTGGATTATATCATGGTAATAGACAATCGAATTTGAACAAAGCCTTGTCGCGCCCCATTTTTCGAAAATAAATAGAAAGATGTAAAGAAGATGTCGGGAAAAGGGAAAAGGAAGTATTAAATGTAGTGTTGTGGTTATTAAAAAAAAGCGTGTAAATTTTTTGTAAAAACTAATTTTTGAAAATGCTTTGTAAAAGATGATTCGATAAAAATGTGACAAAACAAATGCTTTACTTTAAAAAATAAAAGAAAAAGGGCCTAAAATGGGACTTTTGAAATGCGACGATTTTTGGGCCCGAAAATAGAGTCTAAAAAGGGTTTTTTAGTGAAAAAGGAGTCGCCACTTGGTATTGAGTTTTGGTGTACCAAGTCACCCGAAAATATTTTGTGAAAGGTAAGAAAATTAGGAAATTATTTATTTAAAGAAATGATTTTTGGAAAAATATAAGAAAAACAAGAAAAACCCTTTTAGACGACTCCAGGTCTTTTGAAAACAAGAGAAAAAGGTTCGGGAGTCACAGTTGAAGAAAGGGAAGGCAAAGGCTCGTGCCTAAGGCACCCTTTCAACCTAGCCGAAACTAGTTGCGAGGTTTAGTCTAAATTTTCCTAATATAACCCTAAGATTTTATCACATTTGGATGCAACTATATGAATGCAAATCTAATCCTAAAAAATGGATATCGATAAGGGACGAAATATTCCATTGAGGTTTGGTCGGGAGTTATCGCATTAATTGCGAAACTCGAGTCTAGACCTCCGATGGAGTCACGAGTGTAGATGCAAAATGAAATGCAAAAGGAAAGGAAAATAGTAGTATAGATAATAAATGATCAAAGAGAGTAGGAATGCAACATAACGGGTACGGGGGACTAATAAACTCGTGACTAACTGTTTCTACTCACGGAGGGGGGAACGACATGTACGCCATCGCTTCCCACGTGAGTAGATTGACTATTTCTAGTCAAATCACACAAATGACCTAAAATTCTATGTGTAGTGGAATCTAAATGTCATGCACTAGGTAGATGTTAAAAATAGATAATAAATGATAAAGTATATAAAAATTATACAAAAATGAAAAAGCCTAAAAGATAAAAATGTGTGTGAAATATCATGAACACGCGAGAAATGATCCTAATACTAAAATGATCTAAAGGCCTAGCATTGGACTAGCCTATTTTCTAAAAATTCTCCGCTAGCGTTGGACTAGCGAAGAAAACGAAATTAACCACAACTAGCTTTGGACTAGTGTGGCGACGATACACATATATAATTAAAGCAAGTAAATAAATAAAGCATGTATTAAAGCAATAAATCACATAAAAGCAAGTAATAGCAAGTAGGAGCACATAGCACATAAGCATGGTATTCTAGATGCAAGTTCCTAGGAAAAGCGAATAAAACACACAAGCACATAACACACATAGCACACAAAAAGCCCTAACTATTACACCGAAGAAGCCTAATTACAATCTAAAAATAAAAAGGTAACCTATCTAGCCTATCTATTACATTTTCTATCTAAATACAAAATTTTGCTAAATAGAATATTACCTATCTATTACATTTCTTTGAATAATCAAAAATTAAATTCGAATAAATAATATGACATAAATAAATAAAAACTCTCACATGGATAAAAATTATAAGCACAAAAACACGTAGAAAAACACATAGGAGCACGTAGGAGCACATAAAAAGAAATATTGGAAGGGTAATCGAGGTACCTCTCATTCGTAAACCCGGTATAAATGGCTACTAAAATGAACAAACATGTCAAAATTATCACTATTTAATAAATCAATCACTAATTGAATAATTTTCTACCGATCACTATGAACATGCTATGATAATTCAAACAATTATAGCAATAATAAACAAAATAAGAGAAAGAAAAATAATGATAACAATAATTAATCATTTAGGAGAAAAATGAAAATTGTTTAAGTAAAAATAAATTAGTAAATAAATAAATAAATAAAGCAAAACAACAAAGATAAAATAAAATAAAACTAATAATAATACTAATAATAATAATAGAGGATAAAATACAATAATACATACATTGAAATTTTAACACCTCAAATAAGAATTATTAAAATAACTAAAAGGGAAATAGAGAGACTAATTTGAACATTAATTAGACTAACAAGACCCCATTCTAGAACATTAATTATAAGTTTGATAAAAATAAATAAAGAAAATGTAAAAAGAAATAATTTAAAGCTTTGAGGACTTAACTAATTTTAATTAATACTTTTTTTTTTTTTACAAAAATAAAATATTATAAGATTTGGATTAAAAGTGAAAATTTAAGCAATATTCTAAAGTGAAAAATGTAATTTATGAGGAACAAAAAGGTAAAATTATAATTTCAAACCCTAATTAAGGATAATGACATAGTTTACAACAAATTTAAAAGCTAAAATGTAATCTTCAAGCAAGTATAATGCCCAAAAATAAAAAATTCCAGCAATATTTAAAGCCAAGAACACAATTTCAGCAAGCTTATTAAATAACACACAATTTACAGCAAACATTTAAAGGTAAAATTTCAAGTTTTAGCTATTTGGAGAGCAAAAATATAAATTCCAGCAACATTGGAGGACAATAAAGTAATTCCAGCAAAAATATAATGGCAAAATGAAATTCCAGCAAGGTTTAGGGGCAAAAATGCAAAATTCCAGCAACATGATGGACCAAATTGCAAATTCCAGCCATATTCAAAGACCATAATAGAATTCCAGCAACATTTTATGACAAAAATGGAATTTCCAGCAATGTATAAGGGCCAAAATGCAATTTTCAGTAACATTTAAAGCCTAAAATATAATAAAAGAAAGTTTGGGAGGCAAAATTGCAATTTTCATAAATATCAGAGGGTAAAAATGCAATTCCAGCAAAATCTAGGGGTCAGAATGTAATTACCGAAAAATATAGGGGTCAAAATGAAAAATTAAAAACGTAGGGGGGCAAAATTATAATTATCTAAAAGTTGAGGGACCTAAATGCAATTAATCGGGACCTAATTGCAAAGAAAATTAAATTATGGGGGTCAATCTACAATAAACAGAAATTTAAATGCACAAATCAAACATTTTCAGGGCCACAGTAGCATTACTGAAAATATAAGGACTATAAAATAAATACCTATTATTAATTAAAAATAAATAAAAAAAACTAACTAACCAAAACGACGTAGTTTTGAGTGAAACTACGTCAAAACGACGTAGTTTCACCAAAACATTTTTTTTTTTTTTTTCCTTTCGGCTGATTGCGGGTTTTTTTTTTTTTTTTTTTTTCAGATTTCCTTTTTTTTATTTTTTTCTTTCCTTTTTCTCTCTCTTTTTCTTTTCTCTCTTTTTCTTTTCTCTCTTTTCTTTCTTTTCCCTCTTTTCTTTTTCTCTTCTCTTCTTTTTCTTCCTGCTTCTTCCCTGTTCCGTTTCCTTTTTCTCAGATTTCCCCTTTGTTTTTCTTCCCTTTCTCTCCCGACTCACCTCTGCTCCTCCACCTGGCCCTTCTTCCCCCCGATTCTCTCTTCCGGCCGTCCGGCTCTCTCTCTCCGTCCGGATTATCACTCTCTCGGCCGGTCTCTATTTCCGGCTCCGTCCCTCTCTATTTCTCTCTTCTCTCGGTTTCCCTCCCTCTCTATCTCTCTTGGTCCGAAAGAAAAAGGAAATCCCTAAATTATTTGCTAAACTACATTTATCAACCGTACAAAGTGAAAGAGAGATTGGAATTTTTTTTTTTTTTTTTTTTACCTGGACCGAGCAGAGAAAGTGGTCTGGCGTCGGTGGTGGTGCGCGGCGGGCTGGTGGTGCTCCGGTTGGTGGAGGTGGCGAAGTGGGTGGCGCCAATTGTTGCTGACCGTTGTTGTTGTTATTGTTTGTTGTATAAATTTTTTTTTTTTTTTATATATATATGTTTTTTTTGCAGGTGTATTGCATGAATTGGCTGGTGAAACGTGCGTGCCTGTGTGCTTGCAAGTGAAGTGTGCGTGTGTGTGTGAATTGAATTGGTGTGTGTGTGATGTGCAGGTGTGTTTGTGCCTGTGGTGTGATCCGTGTGTTTTGGCCTTGTGTTTGTGTGTGAATTTGATGTGTGATTTGCAGGTGCTGTGACTGGTGAGTTTGGCCGAGAGAGAAGAATGGGAGGGAAGGAGTGAACGTGTGTGCTGGTTTGTGTAAGGTGAAACTGAGTGGTTATGATGAGCAGAGGGAGTGAGAGGTGAGTGTTTCTGCGTGTTGTGTGTTTTTGTGTTGTGTGTGTTTGTGCGTGTGAACTGGTGTGTGTTTGTGTGTGAACTGGCGTGTGTATTGCAATGAATTGTGTGTGCTATGTGTGTGAAGTGCAGGTCTGGTTTTGGTGAGGGAGCCGAGAGTGAGTGTAGGGGGTGTGTGCAAGTGAACCAGAAAGTGAGTGAACGTGTGTGTAATGGTGAAGTGGTGAAATGAGGTGAGTGTTTTAGTGTGCTGTTGTGATTGTGCGTGAATGATGAAGGTGCAGGGGAAGGGGAGATAGAGGGAGACCGAGTGAGTGTGTGTGATGCGTGTATGATGTCTGTGAGCTCAGGGAAGAAGGAGAGGGGGAGTGAATTGTGTGTCTAAGGTGTGTGTATTGTGCGTCTGTGTGAGTTGTGAGCCTGTGTGAGTTGTGAGTGTTGTGCGTGTGTGTGAGTGTGTGAGTTTTTGTGTTGCAGAGAGGGAGTGATCTGCAATGTGTTTGGTGAGGGAAGAGATTGAGGGAGAGAATTGTGTGGAAAAAAATGAACAAAAATTCCTTCCAAATCCCTCAAAATCTGCTGAATTGCAGGGGGGGTTGGAAAGTGATGATGAGGAGGCATGGTTTGGGGTATGGAGTTTGCAGAAGCATTCTGTCTGCCCCTTTTTTTTTTTTTTTTTTTTTTTTTTTTTGAAAAAGAAGCAAATGAAGAAAATGAAGAAAACAAAGACAAATGAAAAAGTAAAAATAACATAAAATGAAATAACCTAATATAAAATAAAAACTACTTGAACACTTTTAAAACTAAAATACAATATTATAAGAAGGAAAAAGAAAAATTCAGTGTAAAAAAGTTAATTCTAGATTAGAAAAAATACAATTTAAAATAAACAACCAATGGTCTTTAAAATTAATTAATTAATTAATTAATTATGAAAATTTTCCTTACATAAAATTTATAAAATGCACACACACATAATTCTCATAAAGAAAAAATTTTAAATAAGAAAGTGCATTGAAAAACGTGCCGTTGAATTAAAAATAGCATATTTTTAAATAAATAACAAATGCCTCCTAAAAATCATTAAAATTATAAATAATGATAAAAATAGTAAAATCAATGTATTTAAGAAATAAAATAAAATAAACTAATATTTATATGGTGAAATTACCATTTTGCCCTTGACACGACAAATTAGACGTAGTATACACAAAAATTATAATTAGCCCCTAAAAATCATAATAACCCCTAAATAAAGTAATACGCATATTTTATAAAATGTGTGTCAAAATTTGGTGTCTACAAGCCTCTTAGGTATTTGTTGGTTAGAATTTGTACCTTTTCTAGTTTTAAAGCTATTGAATAATTGAATCCTAAGGTCTTACTTAGGGTTATTATTTAATTAGGAAAGTAATTAACGGTCTTACCTTGATTACCAACATAGTAAGGAAAAACAGGTTGTTAGAACTTCTCAATAACCATAACCAATTTGTTCATGAACGTATGAAATTATCTTTGAATCGATGATCAGTTAATTAAACCATAGTGGAGATTATTCCTTTGACTAGAGCTTAGATTCTATTCGATTTCGTTTAAATTAATTTTGCGTTATTAGATCCCTTGATTTGAATTCCATTTGATTTAGTTAATTATTAGATTTCTTACTTTGAATTTTCTTTAGATTAGTTATTTCTAAATCCCCCTCTTTTAATTTTAAATGTTAAGATAAGAGAAAATAAATCAATTAGTCCCTGTGGATACAATCTTACTCATCACTGCATTTCATTTTATTTTTATTTGAGTAGGTGATTTTATTTTTGCTGGTTTGACACCCAACACAATTATACACTAATTCTATCAAGAAATCACAATTGAAACTTAAATATAGACTTAAGATGCAAAACGAAACAAAAAGGGGAGTTGAACAATTGATCCGTGGGTGGATTAGGTCAATCCGCGCTTGCGGATCGAAGAAGCTCACCCGCGGATCTCAGCAACAGCTGAGCCGCGGGTGGACTAGAAATGAGCCACGGCTCGCCATCCGCGGCTAAGTCAAGGAACGGCCCATGCCGCGGCCATGGACAAACACTTGGCCCTTCCAACTGCGGCGTGGCTAAGGTCACGACTGGCACCAGAAAACGCCTAGAAATGAGTCTGCAACACACCAAAACATACCCAACACCTTCCATCTTCTTCCTTCACCATCCAATCACTAATCCAACTTTAAAATGGTATAATAAGGTAAGAAAACATCACTCTAAACTCAGTAACCCATGTCACACACAAATCAAACATCAAACCCTCAAATGTTCTTCACCCAACACTCATTATGGAAATCAACTACCCCATCTCATACACTCTCACTACCCATACATAGCACAAGACGCATAAAACATAAACAACTTCTATTAATTACCCATTAAATACATTACACCCTATAATAAACAAAGACCCAAGAAATGTGAGGTAAGATTTAAAAAAAATTACCTTGGGTTAGAGGTTGAGTTGAAGCCTCAAAGTTTTCCTTACTTGTTTCCCCTCGAAAGTGAGGTCCTTTACTTCCTTTTTCAAGAAAGAGTAAAGAAATTTTAGAGAGAGAGTGTATGAGAGAAAAGAGGGCTAATAGAGATAGAGAGGAGTAGAAAATAAATGGAGGAGAAAAGAAAACCCAAACCCTTTTTGAGTTAAAACAAGTTTGCCCAAATTACAATCATGTCCCTCCTCCTTTTGAAATCACTTCTTCGCCCAATCATACCAAATTACAAGAAAACCTCTGAAAGTCCTTGCTATTACAACTAGTCCTTTCTGTTTAGCGTTGAAATCCAAGAATTCATGCTTAAACCAAGGTCAAAAGTTACTGCTTTATTTAACAATATCCAAACTCCATCTAAAGGTGTAATAGTACCACGCATTTTACCTCAAGATATCAATACCCATTAGTCAAGGATAACATTCAAAGATTCCCCCAAGATGATTAATAGCCCCAGCTTTAACAGAACAAGTTAGACTTGTCTTTCTCTAGTCATCTTCACTTGAAAGAAGAATAATCCTGGTTCTCTAAATATTTCATCATTACCTAGACCACCTTTAGTCTCTCATTTATCCCTTAAACAAAAATGGTTGATGCAAGCAATATCAAAGCTGAGGCAGAGGCAATGAAAGAAAATGATCGAAGAAGTGAATTGAAAGAGTTTGATAACACAAAAGCTGGGGTAAAGGGGCTTATAGATGCTCAGACAACGAAAATACCACGCATATTTGTTCATGACCAACATAAGCTTGAATATGACTCAAGTCCGGGGAACTGTCAATTAAATGTTCCCATAATTGACTTTGCAAAAATCAACGAAAGCCCATATTCTCGCAGGGAAATCATCAATAGATTAAGAGAAGCATGCGAAAGTTGGGGATTTTTTCAGATAGTCAACCATGGAATTCCAGTAAGTGTAATTGATCAAATGATTGATGGTGTTAGAAAGTTTCATGAGCAAGATACTGAAGTGAAGAAACAATTCTATTCGCGCGATGTAACTAGAAAGTTCTATTACAATTCCAATTTTGATCTGTACCAGACTTCAGCAGCTAATTGGAGGGACACTCTATCTTGTATATTGGCTCCTGATCAACCTGATCCTGAAGAATTACCAGCAGTGTGCAGGTAAAATCACCTGAAACAATTTTGAGGTTGCTGCTCAGTAAGATTTTCACCACTAATGATCATATTTAATAACAGGTTCCTACATTTGCAACATGCATACCTATTTGATTGGAAGTAAGGCTTAGCCTCACTTAAATTCCTTGGTAGTACGATAACCATTTTTATGCAGTCCTTTTCCTTTCCTTGATGCATAGTCTAATCTTTCATTGGATCAATGGAGGTTAAGGTTCCAAATAATAGCAAAAATGCAGTTTGTATAATAGAGAAGAACACTTTCTTCATGATGTATCTGTTTTCTGTTTAACTCAGTAAAGAAACAATAACAAGCAATAATATATATGTTTCACGAAAATCTGGATATTCATTATCAATTGTCATAATGTTTCCATCCAATTATTAAATTTTCTGCAGCCCAAAAGATGAGAAGAAAAGAGAAAAAGAGCTTCCTTAACAATTACAAGGGTCGGTGTCCTTGATACAACTACAAAGGTATCCATAATCTGTGCCAAAAAGATAAATTACTAAAACTGCAGTTGGCTCTAGGCAATGTCCCAGAGAATGTAGATTAGTCCAAAGGAAATGAACATAGATAAATGATTTAGAAGATGCAAAGGTGAGACTCAGTAACACAGGACATCTGAAATTTGCCGTTTCCTGTTAGTATTGCAAAACCGTTTTGAATAAAACATCTGCAACCATTCTTTAAGTTTCGCTAATTGTCATGCCCCAAGCCTGCAGGCCCAACGGGCGACTAGAGTCTCAGTAGCCAAGTCCAACTATTTGGGCTCTAACCTCGCTAGCCCAAAATGGATATCCCAAGTTGGATTTAAGTGTTTAGACTCAACTTATACATTAGTCCATGTTACTTAACTTTTCTAACGTGGGACGGGGTATCGCACTAATCATTTCCATTAGTTTTGTCAAGCTCTCTCTTTCCTACCATGCTTAATGCGAGTTTCAACCGTTAAGATTCAAAACATATACAGCTGAGAGCACATGACGCTTCTATGGCAAAAATTTTGATCTACTAATACATCATCATAATCATTTTAGTGTATGATAATTTATGCTGGAGTATTTTAATGTCTGCATTTTTGCCTTGCAGAGACATACTCCTTGAATATTCAAAGCATGTAACCAATCTTGGGTTAACTCTGTTTGAATTGATGTCTGAAGCACTTGGTCTTAACCCCTGTTACCTAAAGGACATGGGATGCACTGAAGGACTTTTTCTTGTGGGACATTACTATCCAGCATGCCCTGAACCTCAATTGACAATTGGTACTAGCAATCACACGGATAGTGGCTTCCTTACTGTACTTATACAAGACCAGGTTGGTGGCCTACAAGTTCTCCATCAAAATCAATGGGTTGACGTCCCTCCCTTACATGGAGCTGTTTTAGTAAACATTGCAGATCTTCTACAGGTAAGTCTTGCTGTGATAAACAGCTTTAAAACCTTGTTCAAAAGACTACATTTTCATTCTGTAAAGTCCTTAGAATTTCTTATTGTTTCCTGTCGCAGCTAATTACCAATGACAAATTCAAGAGTGTCAATCACAGAGTACCAGCTAAAAGAGTAGGGCCAAGAATTTCAGTAGCAAGTTTCTTCAGAACACATTTTGGAGAAGGGACTCAACAGAGAGTATATGGACCAATAAAAGAATTGTTATCTGAAGAAAATTCACAAATCTATAGGGAGATCGTTACAAAGGACTACCTATCAGTTTACTACAATAAAGGACTCAATGGGACATCACCATTATCATATTTTAAGTTGCAAAAGTAGAAATCAGAGAACCACGTTTGTGAAATAAAAGTCAGCTTTTCAAGCTACTAGTTTCAGTTACATTTAATCTCTCCTGAGAAAGAAATCTTGTTCCTCATCCTCGATTGATTTCCACCCTGTGGTAGGTATGCTGCCACTTTTCCAATATAAGTGACTTAATTATAGCAATTATGGTGTTTCTGTTAAATGTTGTAGCCTATACTATCTGGCAGCAGAATTTAAACCATTCATCAATTAGGCCCCCTTAAACTGCTGCTTCAGGCTCAAGGTTCTTCTAGATACTATTTACAGAATAAAGGAGAAACACTAAAGGGGCAATTTGATAATTAAAGAGTTCATAATTTGTATGTCTCTGTGCATATATTTGCTGTCATACAAGGAAAGTTCACAAATTTGTGTTGCATGTCATTTGCTACGGTCTTGGACAGTTCTTACGTGATAGTAGAGATTCAATTCTTTTTATCATTGGGACCCAAAAAACAAAATTTGAATCTTCACCACCATGGTTAACATTGATTTTCAAAAAAACACAAAAAGATTCATGCTTTCCACTTGAATCAATCAAGAAATGAATCAAAAAGATTGGATTTCCAATCCATGTAATTGAAGATATATGCCTAATTTTATCACTTCTCAATTTCACAGAACTACAGAAACATGTATAAATTTCATTACGAAGTTCATAAACATTTGTAAAGTAAAAGAAAAGAAAAGAAAAAATAAAGAATGGACTAAAATGGAGGATTGAAGGGGGATCTTCAGCTGAAACCATCATTTTTTTTTCTCTCTGCTGACCCTTGTTTCAATTTTGAGTCTTATACTATCTATTGTTTCTAATTATGGAAGGCTTGTTTCAATTTTTGATTCTTAAATTATCTATTGTTTCTAATTATGGAAGGCCTCATTCATCAGCTGAAAACTAATGGGAAACAGTGTTGCAATCTCTTTTGCCTTATTTGGCTTAGCTTCTTTGTGAATCAGTAATGTATTTGTTGTGTAGTCATTTCAGCTTGGACCAGAGTAATCTTAATCTTGCACTAGTTCTGTAAATTTTGGAGCAGATTAGTAGTCATGAGCTAAAATGTATCAGTCAGCAGCAACAATTGAGCTGGTTTTAATTAATTAACTTTAACTAAGGTTGAAAGCTGGCTAGATCTGATCTGCGTGAACATTTTGCACTTTTCTTTTTTCGAGGTGCAATATTTAATGTATGAATTAGGCATTAGAAAAAACCATTAAGAGAAAGGCTTTTGTTTTTATTGTCATGGTCCCTACCATGTTATATAAAATGGCAGAGGAAAACTGTGGAATGGTGCTTTCTTTTTCTCGATCTTGTTTACAATATTGTGCACATTTTTATGTTACGTATGTGCTGTTAGAGATCCAAAAATCTTGTTAAAGTAAAAGAAAAAAGGAAAAAAAAAAAGAGAAAAAATGATGGAAACTAGAAGCTATGAAGTGCAAGAGGAAGCAAGATATGAGAACGATCGTATGAAGGAATTAAAAGCTTTTGATTGCACAAAAGCTGGTGTAAAGGGGCTTGTAGATGCTGGGGTGGAGAAAGTTCCCAGTATATTTATCCATGAAAATATTAAGGTTGATGAGTTTTCATCTGACCCTAAACAATCCCACCCGAGTGTTCCGGTAATAGACTTGAGTGGTGTTAATGAAGATCCAGCTTTACGCCTCGAGATCATTGAAAAAATTGGAGAAGCTAGTGGGAAGTGGGGACTCTTTCAGGTTGTGAATCATGGGGTTCCAGCCAGTGTTATGGAAGAGATGATTGATGGAGTTCGAAAGTTTCATGAACTGGATCATGCAGTCAAGAAACGGTACTATTCGCTTGATCCCATGAAAAGCTTTAGATTTCTCAGCAATTTTGACCTGTATCAAGGACCAAGAACTAATTGGAGGGATACGATGGAGTGCAGCATATCTCCACATCCACCTAATCCTGAAGATTTGCCTGATGTCTGCAGGTATCAAAATATCAGGTTCTTGTCTTTTTCAGTGTTTATATTTATCATATTTTGTCTTTCTTCTTGTATGTTAGGCCCTGTGTTGCCAGAAGTTAAATGTTGAATATTGGTGAAATTTAAAACTGATAATTTTAATTTCAGTCCAAAACTAGACTATTTCACTCGCAAAGTAGCTTCTCGCTGTGGCAAATATGAATTGGAGGTGCCTATTTCTGGAGTATATTTCTTAGTTCTCTAATTTTTTTTTTTAGGTAAATTTATCTTATTGTACAAGTAGAATCTAGCGGAACAGGTGCAGTACCAATTTTAGTGGGTGGTTAACCTAAAATCAAAAGATTTGTTAACAACACCCGAATGAAGATAAAGCTAATTGGCCCTTGGTTGAGCTGAAAATGGGAGATAAAATGTTCTTCATTCTGTTATTTGTCTATCACGAACAGGATACATGTAAATCTGCAAGTTCTTTCTTGTTAATGGTACTTGTTATGTATAATTTGATATACCAAATCTTGAACATATTTGGTTCTGGTTCTCTTTGATTTCTTAAGTGCTTATTGGCGCTGCTTCTCTGCACCAGAAAATTCCTTTTACTCTTAATGTACAAATTCAGTAACAGCTTACAATCACATGGTATTTCAGTTTCTCTACTTTCATGCGCAGGGATATAATTTTTAAGTTTTCGAAGTATGTCACGAATTTGGGGATTACACTACTTGAAATTCTGTCTGAAGCTCTTGGCCTTGAACCTCATCACTTGATAGACATGGGCTGTGCTAGAGGACTTCACCTTTTAGGCCAGTATTACCCAGCTTGTCCTAAACCAGAATTGACTCTAGGCTTTAGCAGTCATACTGATAGTGGCTTCATAACCATACTGCTCCAAGGCCAACTAGGTGGTCTACAAGTACTTTATGAGAATCAATGGATTGATGTTCCAATCTTGCCTGGAGCTCTGGTTGTAAACATAGCAGATCTTTTGCAGGCAAGTGCAGTACTTTCTATTCTAAACTTGTTTCAAGTACAAATTGGTATTGATATGCATTTCAGGTTTTCTTAGAAAATGTTTGTTATCTGTCATGTCTTTCTTTTGCAGCTAATAACTAATGACAAATTCAAGAGTGCTCATCATAGAGTACTGGCAAGAAAGGTTGGGCCAAGGGTTTCTGTAGCATGCTTACTTAGAACACATCTTCAAGAGGAAGTGGCACCGAGACTTTATGAACCAATCAAAGAGTTGTTATCAGAGGAAAATCCTGCAATCTATAGGGAGATAACTGTGAAAGAATACATAATGCATCGGCTTAAGACGGGGCTGGATGGAACCTTTCCATTGTTACCTTTTCAGTTGCGTTAGCAATATATGGAGAATGGATAGAGGGTTTGTCTTTGATGTGTTATAATGTGGAAGAGTATAATTACTCTGTGAACTCTTTCCTTGAGGCAATGGCTTATTCCAAATTAGTATTGAGTATTGAGAAGCATATATTTACTGCCATTAGTAATATCTTTGGATTATTCCCCTTGAAAAATAAGAGTCCACATGCGATGTAATAAGGCCCAAAACTCCTAAAAAAAAAAAAAAACATGGTTATTGCCATTGCAGTTATGTGTGTAATAAAAATAGTACTACATAAATGTTGCAGAAATTATAGTGCTCAATTGTCTGTAAATTTTGGTTCTTGTATTTGCTGTACTTTCTTTAGATTTATGCTTGTTGAATTATCTCTCTAGATACGGGCAGCATCAAGGTTGTTGTCCGATGTATGAGGCTTCTGAGAGATCATGCCATAAGTGACTAGATGCAGCTTCCATGTTCAAGTGTCTTCAGTAACAATTTGGAAAGGAATCTTCACTCCAGGAGACATTAACTCCAGCAGACAAATAGTAGTTTAGTCTGCTTATATGAAGTAGTTCAGATTAATCCTATAGTAAAGATTGTCTAATGAAACATGGTTTGGAGAAAGCTAGTGATAGTTATCAAGTGCTTGGAGTATCTAATTTCTCCTTCCTATGAAGAAAATTTCTAATTTTTGTACTAATGTCAAATAGAATTAGCAAGTTGATCCTGGGACTGAAGTCATAAATCTTTAAGATGTTCTGTGGACCAATCAATGAGTCATTGTCAAGGGGAAGATCCTCCTATCTTGGATATAGGACACAGCCAAATAGATCTGTTGCTCTAGAAACCTTGGAGATTAGTTGAGGAATTGATGGATGTAGTTAATTTGAGACCATCACCTAAGGCATGGGACAATGCGTTATCTTTTGGGCTTTCCTCATTATTTAGAACTCTACCCATTAAAAAAAAAGGATTTTGTATAGGGTTATGCGGCTAGTGTTAAAAGATAATATATTGTGACATTTCATATTTCATTATTCTTACTCGTAGTCGATTTTTCTTTTTTATCTTCCAATGGACCTGTTGGTGAACGTAGGTCTTTTGATCGAAACATGTAAATCTTGTGCTTATTAATTTTATTTTGTGCTTGCTTATTTTGTTTTTACATCTGTTTTTCGTTTCAAACTGGTGTCAGAGCTAGTTAGGAAGAGAGTATTTTTTTTAAATGTGTGCCTAAGACATGAAAAGCAGATAAAACGAAAAACTACATCAAGGTTACAGAATGTTATCTGGTGTTGAGATTCCAATGTTTGTGGCACCATCTTAATTGTCAGGCCTTAGATATACTACACATTCAATAAAATCAAGCCTACTGCAGCTTGCGTCCTCAGTTACAGTTAATTTAATAGATTTCAGTTAGTTCAACGCAAGGCCCATCGTATGCGGAAAATAAACAGGATAGTTTCAAGTTTATATCAGGCCACTTTCAATTTAGGCAAAATTTGTGCTAGGGGTGTCAATTGGGCTTATGAGTCGGGTTTTAACAAGCTCAGGCTCGGCTCATATATTTAATCGGGTTATGAGCTTTGAGTTATGAGTTTCGAGGTTATAAATGTGAAGCTCAAACTCGGCTCACAAAATATTCGGGTTGTGAGCCTAAGCTCACAAGCCTATGAGCTTAAAACTATTGAAATATTCCTAAAATTCAATAATATCAAAAAAAATGATGAATGTAAATAAACTAATTAGCAAATTAATATTACTATATATAAGCACAATCCTTTAGTGTAAAATTATTTTTGA
Organism: Mitragyna speciosa; assembly: GCA_024721245.1. Taxonomy (NCBI): domain Eukaryota; kingdom Viridiplantae; phylum Streptophyta; class Magnoliopsida; order Gentianales; family Rubiaceae; genus Mitragyna; species Mitragyna speciosa. The sequence continues at coordinate 4,080,842 of CM045569.1, forward strand.
AAAGTATAAAAATTTTTTTTGAAGTGATTAAGTGAAAAATGATTATCTCAAAATGTGTAGTAACAGGTATTTAAGTGAAAATTTCACAAAATACATTTGCAAGATATTACTACTAAGCATAAATAGCTCATTTACATATTGATGTACGTATTTAACTGAAAAGCAAATGAAAATTTTATGACATAAAAAAGTATTATCTTCTACATTACCCTATCAAATAGGTTAAGTGCATTATATCTACGGCACAAAAGCTTCATTCACACTAATTCATTAGGCTTATAAGCACCAAAAGAATACTATGATATACAATATCTATAATACAGTATAATATATAATATAGTGTGTGTGTATATATGTATTATATAATATTATATGTATACATATACATATGTACATATATGTATGTATGTATGTATGAATGTATGTATAGTGTGTGTGTGTGTATATAGACATGTGTACATATATGTGTATATATGTGTATGTATATATGTATATATGTATATATGTATGTGTGTGTGTGTGTTTATAACTATATATATATATATATATATATATATATATTATGAGCCGAGTTTATAACGGGTCTGAGCCTTGTGAGGCCCAAGCTCAATTCAGTAATATTTCGGGCCTAATATTTTGGCTCAAACTCGGCTTGGCTCAATATATGATAAAATTCATGAACTTTTTTTCGGGTCGAACGGGCCGAGCTCGGGCCGGCTCGGCCCTATTGACGGTCTTAATTTGTGCCCTACAAATGCAATAGAGTTTGACGAATTTCTTTCAAGATAAAAGAATTCCTTTGAAGTTTATATCTCTTGGATATATCTGTTCATATAGTGTAATAACCCATAAAAAATGCTATTAATTAGTTAAAATTTAATTATAGATAACCAAAAAGTGATTAATTAAAATTTGATTAATAAAAAATATTTAATTAAAATTTAATTAATGAAAAAACAAAGTAATTAATTAAAAAATTAATTAATTCAAAAAAAGACATAATTAATTAGAATTCAATTAATGGAAAACAAAAAGTCATTAACTGTGAAAGAAACATATATATACACAATGGATTTTTTTTTTCAAAAACATGAGAAAGAGTAGGAACTACTCATCTTAGAGTCTAATTCAAACTCCTCTAATTCAAATAATCTTGATTCCAAAAATATTCATCACCTAATTACAATTAAAGAAAGTAAAACTTATAATTTAATACTTTTATCAATATATAATAAAACTAAGGATCCTTATACCTATGTTACGAATACTCTAAAATTTTACAAGTCCAAAATAATATAAAAGAAATAATTATAAGCCATATTCTGAATTGAAAAACTGGACAAACTTAATTCCAACCTATACTTATTTTAATGAAATAAGAAAGTTTTGAAATCCCACATTTATTATTAGTACTTAGTTATTCTTATTAAACCGTATAATAAAAATAAAACTTAATTTATTCTCACTAACATCTAACTACCCTTAACTAAATAACTATTAAACCCAATAAATATTATTTATTCGACTTGTGACCAATCATGTATAGCTTTGAACTATAATCTTAGTTTTTGTAATATAGAGGATCTTTTTTGCTATGTGTAATATAGAGGATCTAACTTTAATTTCTAGAACACAAGAGACGATAACTGTAAGCATTAACTCAATGATTATCACCACTCAAATTTTATATTTTATTTGTCTACAACGACAGAGTTGAAAACTTTTACAAATTACAAACCCTTTGACTGACCATTGAAAACTTAAATAAACACACACTTCCATGCCGTCAGAATGCCTGAGTACACAATCTCATACGGCAAGTCATTGTATAGATCTTCAGCTTTTGGCGTAATTCCAACAACAACAAACAAGCGACGAAATTCGAAACAAAGATCAAAATTTCACCAGCAATAAAGCATCAAATTAGAATCAATTATCAAACGATGATTTTTCTCTACAAATCTCCATCCACTCTATTTTATTTATGTATTTTTCTTAAACGAGTATGTCCCAATATAATTGGACCCATATGAAACTAAAACCATAAAAAAAAAAATTCAAAAAGGACCTTATTCACAGCCCATAGTGATTTCCTTTTACCTTCTTTTACTCCCTCATCGTATGGCGTTCTCTTTGTCTTTTTCCCTTGAGTTATCTGACATCAAACAACATTTGTCAGATGTAGACAATGTCATGCCTTGCGTCCGAGTGTAATACCAATGCGCAAGGCTCTAAAAATGATCAAAATAATTCTAAATCATAGATATCACAAATATTAAAATGCTCAAATTATTATAAAAATTCTCTAATAATAAAAATTTAACATCCACTAAAGTCATTAAACTTTCTTAGAAGAAATAAATAACACTAAACATGAAAAAAACTACTGTTTTTTATTCATAGTTATATATCTACCAACTAATTATCGATGAAATAAAATTTCCTTTAATGATGACTATGCACCCTGTGAGCCTATCCTGAACTAACGATACCTACAAAACAGATAATATAAGTGGGATGAGCAACCAACATACTCAGTAAGCAATTCCACCTCTTTCTCATCAATCTTGGCAGTTACATTATATACATACATAACCGTAACACACTATTCATAATCACCCAAAATAATAATACATAATAAATATCAAAGTTGTGGCATATCAAACGAATCACAATCCATGTGTACATATTCATACATGAGTAGGTTCAGATTTTTTTCAAGGTGGGAACCAATGATAATAGATATCTGGCTGAACTTTTCCCCAATTAGAATGGTCATAAACATGCGTGCACCATCAGATAGGTATATCGAGAACTAGCTCTCTTTGGTATACAAAGAATAATCACAGCCAAATCATAACATGTTATGCATTCACACATCACACATATACATGCATATACATATAAATAATCAAAGTGCCACAATAGATGAAGAAACTTTCGCACACATTACATATCCATTCTGAGTTTTGTATTACAAAAATATTCATGAAAGGAGTAAATATATATACATACAGTAGATTTTTCAAAACATTAGAAAAGTTAGGAACCACTTACCACATAATTCAAGTCCAATTATACTAACTTAAATAATATTGACCTCAAAAATAGTCACTACCTAAAACACAATAAAAGTAATTACAACTTCTACCTTAAAAATTGTATAAATAAAATACTAAAACTTTGATGCCTATTATACGAATAATTCTACAACTCCAAATTTGTATTAAACTCTTTTTTTTTCCCCACCCGTTGTGGGCCACGACTTTGCCCCTACAATTTGCTTTAGCAGATCCCAGAACAAGTCCAACAATCATCAACATATTCCAAAACATTGTAGCGGTTGAAAGTGCATGAGTCCGCGGATATCCAAATCAAGAACCCATGTGATGCCAATACAATTCATCCTACGTATTTGCTTTTTTTTTTTTTTTTTTTCTCTTTCTCGGTGGGACTCCAAATTCCAATTCAGGTCGTTATTCGATGGAGTCATTGACTCCCAACAACTGATGCAGCTGAGGAGAGTCATTGACTCCCGTTGGATCAACATGAGGCCACGGCTTCGATTTAAATTTTTTTTTTCTTCGTTCGCTGGAACCTCACTTCTTTGAGAGAGAGAGAGAGAGAGAGAGATATATATATATATATATATATATATATATATATTCCTACAATCAGATCTAAAAACAAAATACAGTACTCCTCCTCAACAATTCATATTGTTGTTTAATAAACTAAAATTAAATCCTAAAACAAATAATATTGAAGCATTGATTCTCCTAATATATCTTAAACCCCAATTTCCCAAAACCTTACTATTCAATCTCCAATTCTAGACATAATTAAAACTTAAAATCAAGAATCAAACCCACTTTGCTCGTTGCAGGGATTGTGGGAATAGTTGTTAATCTCTGAATCTGCGAATTCCCTAATCACTTCTCGTTCTTGCCCTTGGAGAAAGCAAAAAGTCAATTTGGAAAAATACAAAGAGACGTCGTTATTTTCGAAAATAAAAGAACCCTTTTATTTTTATTTTTGAATTTTTTTTGTTAGAGCTCCTCTATTTTTTCCAAAACTCCAGAAAGGTTCTAAAATATCTTTCCCAGATTTTGCACTTAAGCCCATGACATTGGGCACGGGTATTTCAGACAACCTTATTTATTGATATCCAATTGTTTCCTAATTAAAATCATATTCCTATAAGTTTTAAGTATTTACACACTAAATCCCTATTCTAAGCACTGTTAACTAAGTAGTAGTAGTAGTATTATTATTCTTTATTTAAGGAATTTTTTTCAGGTATTACATTGATTCTTCACCACCATGGATGACATTTATGATTTTCAAAAAACACAAAAAGATTCATGCTTTCCACTTGATTCAATCAAGCAATGAATCAAAAGGATGGGATTTTAAATCCATGTAATTGAGAATATATAACTAATTTTATCACTTCTCAATTTCAAATAACTATAAAAAAATGTATAAATTTCATTGCAAAGTTCATAAACATCTGTAAAGCAAAATTAAAGACAAATAAAGTATGTACTAAAACTTACAGTTTTAGTCAGCTGAAATGGAGTATTGATAGTTTTAGTCAATTAAAATGGAGGATTGAAGGGGGATCTTCAGCTGAAAGCATCATTTTTTTCTCCCTGCTGAATTTTTTGTTCTTGATCCTTTTTTTTTTTAATTTTTGAGTCTTAAATTATCCATTGTTTCTAATTGTGGAAGGCCTCATTCATCAAGTGAAAGCTTATAAGAAACTGGGTTGCAATTTCTTTTGCCAGATCTGCCTTAGCTTCTTTATGAATCAGTAATGTATTTGTTCTGTGGTCAGGGTAATCATCTTAGACTAGTTTTGTAAAGTTTGGTAGATAAATAGTCATGCAGCTAAAATTTATTGGTGAGTGATCCACAGCATTTTAGGGGTGAATTTTGGACTAAGAAGGAATTGGAAAAGAAAGAAGAAACGGTGCAAATTTAGCTGTTCTGAGGTTTTCTTCAACGACAAGCACAGAGAACGGTTGCACCTTGAGACGCGGCCACAATTGACCCTCGACTTCTCGGGGCTGGTGCATCATTACTTCAGCTGCGCCTTGAGTTCACTAGCTGTTCCTGTGGCTGGATTCGCAAGAGCCGCAGCTGGTTACCGAGTTTTAATGAACTTCTAATTTTTGTTTAGCAAGTTAGGAGTTATACCTAAAGCGAATTTAGGTTACTTTTAGGTCTATAAAAAAGTTATTTAGCTTCATTTTTAGCAAGTTAGACATTATTATTCTTAGGTTTTTAATAAAAGATAAGAGTTGTTTCTTGTTTCTTCAAATATTTGATTCAACCCCAGTAATTCTTTAGCGTAACTTATTGCTCATACCACACGTTTTGTATCAGTTAGTAGCAACAATTTATTTGGTTTTAATGAATATACTCAACTAAGGTCGAAAGCTGGCAAAGTGATTTTCTTGAAGATTTTGTACCTTTTTCTTTGAGGAATATTTGACATATGAATTAGTGGAGGCATGGAGTCTCACAAGTGCCATCTAGCACAAGTTCATGGTCAAGTTAAAAGCGTAAAAGATGAATAGATAGGATTGATGAAAAATAATGTCGTTTGGAGTAACAAATAGTTACACCACGCTTCAAGAAAGTTACATAACAACTTTAGTATAACTAGTCTAGGAGTACGTGCGTTGCACGTTGCCTATTGCTCTATAAAATTATTATTAATAAATTATTTTTCCAAGATTAATAAGGAAATGAAAAGTATTATTTGTTGAAGTAATTAAAAACATATTTATAAGTGTTCCTAGTTAATATATTATTCTTTTAGATTAAAAAAATAAAAAAGACCTTGAATGGTTCTTGTCTCTTTAACTTTTCAACATATCAATCAATATTACTTACTTTTTTAATCTTCACACTAAAATAAATTTAACATTAATGCCTATGCTTTAGACTTTTTTTTTTGTTGTAAATTTGTAGAACACAATTATCTATCTGCTTATGAATTTGACTTAATTGATTACTTCCAAATAGTTAAACTAAGATGTTTAACTAGTGCAATAGAAGTATTAATATCGTACAAAAACTGGATAATTAAGCAATTCAAAAGTATTGGCGTAAACAAATACATGTGGAAACTTAATAACCTTTAAAATATATTAGAGCAAGAAGGACTTACTACTTCCTTGTTGCTTGAAATTGTAGTAACAAAATTTGCCTTAATCAGAAGTCTCACACAGAATGAATGGGTGGTTGCCAATTAAACCCCGTAGATGTATACTTTATATAGCCTATAGAGAAAAGAAAATTAAAAATTAGCTCAAAAAAGTCATTGAAATTTGCATTCATGTTAGCACTATTCAACACATGAAAATAAGAAATAATACCTAAATTAATTAGCATTAGAAGACTAACAAAATAATATAAATTTTTGAATTATTGTACAATATATAAGCACTTGGAGTCATTGTAGTGTAAAATTAACACAACTTCATTCACTAATAACAACTAAAAGTGACTAACTAATGTGTATAAAGAGAATAATAACCACAAAAGAAAGAAAAGCAAAAGACAAAAAAGAAAAATACGCGTGAGTAAAAAGTAAGACAATATGATTTTCAAACTTTTCCTTATAAACAAATCATAAGAAGCTACTAATAGAGAGGGAAAGAATGACTTATTTTAACTTTCCAAAGTCTTAAATGATTTTCAAGAAGTCTTCAAAATTAATCTTGAAACATATCTGTCTAGATTTTAGTTTAAAGTCATGATACTAATATTCTATCAACTACATCCATAGTATTTTATTTTCTCAATCAAATCACCAACTCTTAAATCCCAATTTTTTCAATTGAAGAAAAATTTCATGAAAAATGTATTTTAAAGCCATATCCAAATAAAAGATTCTGTGAACAAGTACATTCCGTGCATGATATGTCCCAATTTTTTGAAAGAACTTCTTTGGTTTTGATAATTTTACCTCAGTATTTTTTAATGCACACTAGTTTAATGCTAATTACTATAGAAAAAGAGAAATATTTGACTTTCAAGGCTAGATCATGGTAGAATATGCGAGCTATTTTCTTGAAGATTTCCTTCACAAAAAATAAAGGTATAACAGTCTTTTCCAGTTTGGACGCAACTTAATGAGGAACAATTAAAAGAAACTACATGAAATTAACTTGATTTGATGCTCAATTTCACCTAATTCCAGTCAAAGAAGATCGTGCTAATTCCAGGATCAATATCTAAGGTTGCTTTGCAATTTATAAAGCTATTAATAAGTATCAATATCCAACAAGTGAAAAATATAATTAGAGAACATTTATAATTACAGGCCCAATGCATAGCTCAATTAGATTAAAAAGCCTAATCTAATTTATGTTCATTACTTTTAAAGTAAGATGAATGAGATATATGAGGCGAAATTCTCGATTAGAAAAAGTTTTTGACATCACGAACCTGAAAATTAAACAAACATTAGCAATGCTTCAATAATTCAGTTGGGAAATGTCCCAGCATAAAGCCATCTTCAGTCGGGTACAAGAAATTTAAGTAGCTGGAACAATCAAGTACCATTACAATTGACGACGAATGGCTTCACAAAGTTGATGAATTCCATTGTTCTTATTCCTGGAACTTTTTTTTAGTATTCTTGTTTAATTTCTAAAATTCATACCTATATAAATTTCCTAAAGTCAAAGTACCAATCTTTTTATTATTCTTCTAAAGAATTTCTAAAACTTGAATTCACTAATATTTACAAATTTATTCCTTAAAAAAATTAAGGAAATATGCTTTCAATAAAACCTACATTCCTAAAGTAAATACTCAATATTAGAATTCCAAAAATAGCCATAACAATTATAAGAATAGACATTTACTTTTAGATTCATAATATTGTCATCAATTTATTTTGGAAAGTGATTCAAACTAAAGGGAGAACTAAGCTTAAGTTTGCCTTAAAGGCTAAATTAGGTTGTAAGAGGGGAGGTAGAGTTTCTTACGGAACCAAAAGTTCCCTAAGAAAAAAAAGGCAAAACAGACCTAACCTGACTCCAACCTCTCTTTCCTAGGTCCAATAAAGCAATGTAATAACCAATTCATGTTTCAACATATTTATATTAAAATATATACAAAATTTATAATTAAACAAAAAAAAAGGGCAACACATCTATATGAAAACATGGAAAAAATTGTAAAAGTATGAATAAACAATAGTTTCAAAGTTAAGTTTCTTTCAACCTACTTGAGAAAAGCCACGTTGTATTGATGATAGGTGCTGATCTAGGAAATTCATTTATTTGGATTGTCAGTGCATGAAATTGAGACTTTGAAATCTTTGATTTAGTCAGTATAGATGGTGGAACAAAAAGCTACTACAAACTTGAGACATGTATATCAAACTTCTTCACCTTTAATTAACTATTGTGCATTGTTTTAAACTACGCCATTTTATTGCTATTTCTACAATTTGTCAATAAATTAGTGCTTCACACATTCATCATACGATCTCCTGAATTAAACTCTAGTTGGTATCTCTTAGTTGAACTAATGTTATTGTCTTTTTACTGGCACCACAACAAAGTAAACATCCCCTGGGTGGTGGCGGACCCTCCGCGGGGCCATGGCAACCCTAGTTTGCTTGTCTACGGGAACACCCATTCATGATTATCCCTATTCAAAATATTTCCTATTGGCACTTATCCAGGATCAGTAGGGGGAAGCAATGAAATATATGGCAATTTGATGATGTTTTGGGTCTTAAATCTTTTTCGTGTTTGTATTTTTCTTGTAGTCTTTCACTCGGACTAACACAACAGTTGATATTTTAAGGTCTCTCGATTTACCTAAAAATTGGAGTATGTGCAAAGATCAATCTTTTTATTATTCTTTAGTTTCTAAAAAAATTTCAAAATAATTTCCAAAACTTAAAATTAATTCTAATTCACAAATTTATTTCTTAAAAATTAAGAAAACATGTTTCAACAATACAATTTATATACACATTATACACATATTTAATTGGTCACTTAAAGTCTTCAGAATGAAATTTTTCATAAATTTGACTTTTAAATTTTCCTAGTCTAGGAGTTCGTGCGTTGCACGTTGCCTATTGCTCTATAAAATTATTATTAATAAATTATTTTTTCAAGATTAATAAGGAAATGAAAAGTATTATTTGTTGAAGTAATTAAAAAATATTTGTAAGTGTTCCTAGTTAATATATTATTCTTTTAGATCTCAAAAAAAAAAAAAAAGAACTTGAATGATTCTTGTCTCTTTAACTTTTCAACATATCAATCAATATTACTTATTTTTTTAATCTTCACACTAAAATAAATCTAATATTAATGCCTACGCTTTAGACTTTTTTTTTTGTTGTAAATTTGTAGAACACAATTATCTATCTGCTCATGAATTTGACTTAATTGATTACTTCCAAATAGTTAAACTAAGATGTTTAACTGGTGCAATAGTCAAATAGTTGAACTTTCATGTAAAAGTCTGTTGATAGTCTATATACACATTATACACATTACATGTCTGGATAGCCCTAATAATTACAAGAAAAAGGAAATTAAATTTGGTGACATAATATTAACTTTAATTTATTTTGTAAGGGGCACTATAGAAAATAAAATGTAACAACTCACAAAAATCCCTCTTTTAAACACTAATCCAGGTTCCAAAGACTTAAAATAATCTCAGGGTTCTTACTTTTTGGTGAATTTCCCGCTGGGCCTGTTGATGACTTAACCGAACTTGCTCTCTTAGTGTTTGGGGATTGAAATTCGTTCAATCAAAATTCAATGGTAGAAGCTTAAGATGAAAAGGACAGATGCACCACATAGAAAATAACGGCTCCGTTTGGATATGATTATTTGGAGTATTTTTTGAAGACTATTTGAAAAAATTATTTGGATTGTTTTTTGTTGACTTTTTAAAAAATGTGAAAAAGTATTTGAATGTGAAATTTTTTTTGATGTGACATAATGGTGATTTAAAGAAGCGGACGTCCGCTTCATTGTCCACTTAAAGAAGTGGACATCCGCTAAGACATTTTTTATATCTTAGTAGACGTCCGCTTAAAAAAGTGGACGTCCGCTAAGACATTTTTGTGTCTTAGCGGACGTTCGCTTAAAGAAACAGACGTTCGCTTCGTCGTTCGCTTAAAGAAACGGACGTTCGCTAAGACATTTTTGTGTCTTAGCGGACGTTTGCTTAAAGAAGCGGACGTCCGCTTCTTCGTCCGCTTAAAGAAGCGGACGTTCGCTTCGTCGTCCGCTATGTCGTCCACTTCGTTGTTCGATCTCAAAACCTAACAAAAATGGATCTCATTTTGTTACTCGCGATTTTTTCAATTTTTCTAAACAAATTTTGAACACAAACATGCTTGTTTTTGTGAATAATTACAAAAAAATCTCTAAAATTTATTTAAAACTTCTAATGAAAATTTGGTGAGAAAATTTGATAAAAAAATTTGACCAAAAAATTTTGTACTTTTTTTACCGAAAAATTTTGCATGCCAAACACAATTCCAAAAAAATTTTCCCAAAAATCTCCAAAAAATGCCATCCAAACGGAGCCAACATTATCACTCACAAATTCTAAGTGCTCACGTTTGTCCACCAATTCAACGATACAAAGTAATGCCCAAAGAAAAGGACTAAATCGATTTCAAACTCACCAAAAATCTGCTTTTTTTTTGTATCCGTTACAACAATCACCAAAACAAAACTTACTGTTTTCTATTTCAAAGGAAGTACTCGGACAATTGCAAGGTTAATGCTCATCTCCAATTTCGAAGCAGATTTTTCATGGATTCGCAAGGAATTGTTTTGTTAAGACATATAAATTATTCTTTAGTTTCTAAAAAATATCTCAAATAGTTTCCAACGGTTAAAATTGATTCCAATTTACAAATTTATTCCTTAAAAATTTAAGGAAACATCTTCAATACAACCTATATTCCATATTTTTATATACTCAATATTCCTAAACTAGATAGGAAATATTAGTAAACATGTTTTAATAAAACCTACGTTCCTAAGGTAAATACTCATATTAGTATAACAAATATAGCTCTAACAATTATAGGAAAATGCATTTAATTTTGGTGACATAATATTGCCATTAATTTATTTTTTGAGGGGCATTATAGGAAAGAAAATATAACAATTCACAAAACTCTCACTTTTAATATATATATATATATATATATATGGTTTTTTCTAATGCCTAATTCGGTGCATAGGCCTAGCAAGTTCAGCCCTTCCATTTCTCACAAGTTGAGGCGTGTGTAATTTGTTTGATAAACTGTGTAATATATACGTGTGTGTGTGTACATATATATTACACAGTTTATCAAACAAATTACACACGCCTCAACTTGTGAGAAATGGAAGGGCTGAACTTGCTAGGCCTATGCACCGAATTAGGCATTAGAAAAAACCATTAAAAGACAAAGATTTTGCATTATTGTCATATGGTCCCTACCATTGTTATACATAGTGGAAGAGAGAAATTCTGTGGAGTAGTGCATTCTTTTTTCTCTCTTGTTTAGAATATTGTCCACATCTTTATGCTACATATATGCTGTTAGAAATCCAAAAATCTTGTTAAAGGTAAATAAAAAGGGAAAAGAAAGAGAAAGAAATTATGGAAACTAGAAGCTATGAAGTGCAAGAGGAAGCAAAATATGAGAGTGATCGTATGAAGGAATTAAAAGCTTTTGATAGAACAAAAGCTGGTGTAAAGGGGCTTGTAGATGCTGGGGTGGAGAAAGTTCCCAATATATTTATCCATGAAAATGTTAAGGTGGATAAATTTTCATCTGACTTTAAACAATCCCACCTGAGTGTTCCAGTGATAGACTTGAGTGGTGTCAATGAAGATGCAGCTTTACGCCGCGAAATTATTGAAAAAGTTAGAGAAGCTAGTGAGAAGTGGGGACTCTTTCGGGTTGTGAATCATGGGGTTCCAGCCAATGTTATGGAAGAGATGGTTGATGGAGTTCGAAAGTTTCACGAGCTGGATCCTGAAGTCAAGAAACAGTACTATTCCCGTGATCCCATGAAAAGCTTTAGATTTCTCAGCAATTTTGACCTGTATCAAGGACCAGGAACTAATTGGAGGGATACTATGGAGTGCACCATATCTCCACATCCACCTAATCCTGAAGATTTGCCTGACGTCTGCAGGTGTTCAAATTAACAGTTTCTTATCTTTTTCAATGTTTATAGTCATCATATTTTGTTTTTCTTCTTGTGTATTAGGCCCTGAGTTGCCGGAAGGTAAATGAGGAATATCGATAAAATTTGAAACTGATAATTTTAGTAAAAAACTAGACTCTCTCACCGGCAAAATGGCTTTTTTTCTGTGGTAGATATGGATTGGAAGTGCCTATTTCTGGAGTAAATTTCTCAGTTCTCTAATTTTTTTGGGTAAATTTACCTTATTGTACAAGTTGAATCTAGTGGTACAGGTGCAAAGCTAATTTTGGTGGATGCTGAACCTAAAATTAATAGATTTGATTAACAAAATCAGATATGAAGATAAAGTTAATTGACCATTGGTTGAGATGAAAATGGTAGATAAAATATTCTTCATTCTGTTCTTTGTCCATCATGATCAGGATTACATTCTTTTGGTTAACGGTACTTGTTATATACAATTTGATTACCAAATTTTGAACAAATTTGGTCAGTGGTTGCGCTGAAAACGGTAGATAAAATGTTCTTCATTCTGTCCTTTGTCCATCATGAACAGGATTACATGCATATGTGCAATTTCTTTCTGGTTAACGGTACTTGTTATATACAATTTGATTACCGTGTTTTGAACATACTTGGTTCTGGTTCTCTTTGAATTTATAAGTGCTCATTGCGTTGCTTCTCCTCTCCAGAAATTCCTCTTGCTCTTGGTGTACAAATTCAGTTACAGCTTATAGTCACATGGAATTTCAGTTTCTCTCCTTTCATGTGCAGGGATATAATTTTTAGGTACTCAAAGTATGTCATGAATTTGGGGATTACTCTACTTGAAATTCTGTCTGAAGCTCTTGGCCTTGAAACTCATCACCTGAAAGACATGGGCTGTGCTCGAGGACTGTATCTTTTAGGCCAGTACTACCCAGCTTGTCCTGAACCAGAATTGACTCTAAGCTTTAGCAGTCACACTGATAGTGGCTTCATAACCATACTGCTTCAAGGCCAACTAGGTGGTCTACAAGTACTTTATGAGAATCAATGGGTTGATGTCCCATACTTGCCAGGAGCTGTGGTTATAAACATAGGAGATCTTTTGCAGGCAAGTGAAGTAGTTTTGACAGTTGGTTCAAGAACAAATTAATATTAATATGCATTGCCGAATTTTTCTGAAAATGTTTGTTTTTCTGTCTTGTGCAGCTAATAACTAATGACAAATTCAAGAGTCCCCATCATAGAGTACTGGCAAGAAAGGCTGGCCCAAGGGTTTCTGTAGCATGTTTGCTTAGAACACATCTTCAAGAAGGGTTGGCACCAAGACTTTATGGACCAATCAAAGAGTTGTTATCTGAGGAAAATCCTGCAATCTATAGGGAGATAACTGTAAAAGAATACGTAATGCATCGGCTTAAGACGGGGCTTGATGGAACCTTTCCGTTGTTACCTTTTGAGTTGCATTAGCAAAATATGGAGAATGGACAGACGGTGTGCCCTTGATGTATTAAAATGTGGAAGAGTATAGTTACTCTGTGAACCCTTTCCTTGAGGCAATGGCTGATTCCAAATTAATATTCAGTATTAAGAAGCATATCAATATCTTTGAATTATTTCCCTTGTAACATCAGAGTCCACATGCGATGTAGTAAGGCCAAAAAAACTCATGACAATATCATTCTCGTTGCCATTGCAGTTATGCATATAGTGATAAAAATAATACAACATAAATGTTGCTGAAATTCTAGTATTCAGATGTTTGTAACTTTTGTAACTTTTGGTTCTTGTACTCACTGTACTTTCTTTAGATCTAAACTTGTTGAATTATAGCTCTAGATACAGACAGCATAACGTTTGTAGTCGATGTATGAGACTTCTGATAGACCATGCCATAAGTGACTAGATGCAGCTTTCATGTTCAAGAATCTTCATTTTGAAAGACATTAGCTCTAACAGACAAATTGTAGTTTAGTCTGCTTTATATGAAGTAGTTCAGATTAATTCTGTAGTAAAGATTGTCTAATGAAACATGGTTTGTAGAAAGCTAGTGATAGTTATCAAGTGCTTGGAGTGCCTAATTTCTCCTTCCTATGAATAAAATTTCTAATTTCTGTACTAATGTCAAATGGAATTGGCAATTTCGTCCTGTGACTGAAGTCATAATCTTCAAGATTTTCTGTGGACCAATCAATGAGTTATTGTCACGGGAAGATCCTCCTATCTTGGATATACGACAGAGCCTAATAGATCTGTTGTTCTAGAAATCTTGGAGATTAGTTGAGGAATGATGGATCAGACTATGGAATACTGCAGTTAATTTGAGGCCCTCTCCTTGAGGCATGGGACAAATCAGTATATCTTTGGGCTTGCCTCATTATCTAGAGCCCAACCCGTTAAAAAAAAAAAGAGAGAGAGGGTTTTGTATAGTGTTGTGTGGCTAGTGTGAGGGATAACATATTGTGAGCTGGGAGAGAAGTTTAAAAAAGTTGTGTTTTGTATTCTATTGTTCTTATAGTCATATTATGAACTGGGGGGGGGGGGGGGTGGGGAGTTTTAAAAAAACTATGTTTTGTATTCCATTGTTTTAATTCATAGTAGATTTTTCTCTTTTGATATGCCCCCTGGACTTAGGCCTTTTAACTTAAACATGTAAGTCTTGTCTCCATAATAGGGGTGGACATGGACCAGTTAACCTATCTATTCACCTAATATCCTAATTGGAATAGGTTGTACTGATTCACTTAATTTGCTAACCATATCCGACCCTTATTAATTAGTTAACTGTTTGACGGTTACCTGGTTAAAAATGGTCGGGTACTGCAAGTAACTGGAACCGTATGATATTAAGTTAATTTGACAAGATAAATAAAAAATATTATGATATAAATACTTGTTCAAATAAAAAAAACTACTTATACAATTTCAATTACTTTAAAAAACGAGCAATCGAGTTACAAATTGAAACTCTTGCATCTCTATTTTTAAAATTTTAAAAAATTAGAAATAAAAAATTTTCACAATACGAGTAAAAAAATACTTATGCTATTTTCGATACTTTATGTCTAAGTTGTATAAAAGTATTTTTTTTTATTTAGCATTAAGAAAATATATGATAATCGAAGTACAAAAACAAAGAATGATGTACAAATCAAAAAAATTAAATGGAAAGAAAAGTCAAATATCATATTTAAGTTTTTGAATTATCTTAAACTTGAAAATGGAATGATTTGATACTTCTTAATTTCTCTATAATCTTCTCAAATATTAACCTCTAAGACATATATGTGGACCGGTTCGGTTAACATGATTTTTAAAAATTGATATCCAGAATCGAAACTGCTTTTACAAATAAGTTTCGGTTAACCTAACCGCTTTTAGAATTCAACTCGGGTACCTTTATTTTTAGTTCAAAATGGATTGATTATTGTAGTTTTTGTTTATTTTTCAGTTATTTTTACCCACCCCGAATCTCTATATTTTTTTTATTGTGTGTTTGATTAGTTTATCTTGCTTCCCTTTCCCTTCATATTGGTATCAAAGCTAGTTAGGAATAATATCTCTTTCTTAAATGTGTGGCTGAGACATGAAAAGGTAATAAAATGCAAAATCTACATTCAGGTTGTAGAATGTTATCTAGTGTTAAGATTCTAATGTTTGTGGCACTATCTTAATTGTTAGGCCTTAGTTATACTACACATTCAATAAAATCAAGCCTATTGCAGCATGCATCCTCAGTTACAGCTGATTTATGAGATTTTAGTTAGTTCAACCCAAGGCCATCCAGTTACGAAAATAAACAGGCAAAACTTGATCAAAATTATTTCGTTTATATCAGGTCATTTTCTTTTGAGGGAAAATTTGTCCTCTATAAATACAATACAACAGAGTCTGACAAATTCCCTTGTTGGATAAATAAATGAATTGCTCTTGATATCAGGTTGCACAAGGGAATCAAACCTGAAGGGTGTCTATGCTGTTATTTAATTACAGCAAAATAAAGATCAGAGGATCTATTTATGGGCATCAATATGATTGTTGGACGCGTCTATTCACAAGTAATGTTTGTTTAAACAGGATATGTCTCTTGGATGTATCTTTTCACATAGGGTAATAATTCTTTAGAGATGCCACTGGAAAAAAAAGTAATTAAGTAATTAATTAAAATTTATTTTATGAAAAACAAAAAGTAATTAACAAAAAAATTAATTAATTAAAATTTAATTAATAAAAAGGTAACCAATGATGTATTTATAGATATAAATATGGCTGTTGGATGAGGTTATTCAAATAGTAATGTCGACTGCTTAGTCAGATATGCCTTTGGATATATCTTTTCATATAATGTAATAACCCTTCAAAAATATCATTAATTAATTAAAATTTAATTAACAAAAAATAAAAAGTGATCAATTAAAATCTGATTAATGAAAAATAATTAATTAAAATTTAATTGACAAAAGGCAAAGTAATTAATTAAAATTTAATTAATGAAAAATTGACAATAATTAATTAAAATTTAATTCATGGAAAACCAAAAAAAAAAAAAATCAATTAGAATTTAGTTAATGGAAAACAAAAAGTAATTAACTTTGCCTATTGCGCTACCCGCGAGCGCACGTGCATGCAAGGTGCCTACACAAGTGCCATTTTTCACAAGTTCATGGTTCAGATTCAAAGGCTAACAATTAATGGACAATATTAAACCAGCAAAGCCAAATATGGGCCTAAAAAACAACATTGTTTTGTCTGAAAAATAGTTATACCACGATTCTACATAGTTACACTATAATACTGGACAGTTACATGTTGTTCAACATGTGAGAAATAAAAAGAAGGAAAATTGTGAGGCCCCTGGTCTAGTAGAATGCATAGTTTGGTAGTTAGTGTTGGAGTGCAGAATTTTCGTTGGTTTGTGAAGACACAAAAGTCTAAAAGAAGGGCAAATGTAATACCCTGCCTGTTACTTGGCCTGTAGTATTGGGCCGTCACTATGAAATGTAGTGCAAAATTTATCATGCAATGTAGTGCAGAACTTCTATTTGGCTAGTAGTATTAGGTTGTGACTACAAAATGTAGTGCAGAATTTCTCACATAATGTAGCGTAGAATTTCTATTGGACTTTGCAATGACTCAAAGTCTTAAAGAAGGGGTGAATGTCATACCCCATCTATTGTTGGGCTAGTAGTATTAATCTGTGACCCAATACATTGGCCTAGCAACAGACTGGGTATCACATTTACCTTCCTTTAGGCCTTTGCTTCTTTGCAAAACCCAATAGAAATTTCGCACTACATTGCTTGAGAAATTTCACATTATATTGTGTAGTCATGGCTCAATACTACTGATTTAGTAACATAGTATCACATTCACCCCTAATTTAGGGCACATGAAATCCCTCAAAAATAAGTAGCTGGATCCCTTACTACACAATGCATGCACTTGTGAGCATAATTTTACTGCCTGTTTCGATTAATTTACCACGACATTCATGTTAAGCTCTTCGGACCAAGTCGTAACATTGAAATATCTAGGAACATGAAACAGCACAGAGTTCTTCGTTTAGACAGAAGTGCAGTTATTTGCTCTTTGTATGTCCTGGTAACAAGACACACTTTGAAAGGTATCCATTTTTTTATTATTTTTTCCTTATCTTAACTTATACAATGCAGATAATTTAACCATGAAGTTCCTTTCAGTAGTTGTAAGTCCACGTGATTTTTAGATCGTTTACATATGCTACAAAGGATTTGATTGCTACATTTATCTGTTGCCATTATTTGCAATGACTTCCTGAATAAAATAAAAATCATATTACAGTTTTATGTTCCGCAGGGCTTTCAATAATGATTTCTGTTTCTTATATTCCATTGACAATCAGGATCACTTATGTCCTATGCTTTTTCCTCAGTTGGCCACTAGAAACAGGTCAATAATCTGCAGTTGGCTAATGAGAAGGTGAGTAGAACATATTTCTAATTATTGCATGCCTGAGCTAGCATATCTATCTGTATCTCTAATCTATAAACAGAAACAGGGTCAATAGTGCTCAAGCATTTATATCTCGTCTTTAGAAATTAATAAACAAGAATGGAAGGAGAACTTTTGGAGAATGACTTCTAGAAACTATATAAGAATTGGAAAGGAAACTTTTTTTAAGAATAATTAACCTTGATTCTTGCGCATTCGACTATGGTGGACTTTGGATTGGACTCTCAAATAAAAGTTCACACTTTCTTTTCTTTTCTTTTCTTTTTTTTCTTAAAAGTGGGGCATATAGTGAAAATTAATATATACTTTGGTATAAAAATTCATACTACACACAATTATATCATAAAAATTATAAAAAAAATTAATAAACCATTCATGGATACTAAATTAGTATCCCTATATGAAGTCAGAATGGTTCATGCCTTTTTGCAAGGCACCTGTAATTGTGTTGGTGTGTATTGACATGCCGTAAGGCGTATGTGGATGCTTGTTACATGCTTATTGAAGCCTGAAACGTGCATAGAGACTAGGCATCCATTGTTGATTGTAAGCATGAACCATATGGTGCTTTCTTAGATCAGAGAAGGTACAAGGCAATAGGATATCCAGGTCAAATTTCTTCAGTTAAGTATGATATGGGATAAAATATGACCAAGTGGGCAATGGTTTTGAATGGTTTATAGTAAATGTATTTGTAGTGCTTGTTGTGCATGACAAATTATAATAATTACTGTATGAGATATGGTTTTCTTCAATTCAAACATACTAATTCTAGTCAAGAGACTAATCATACAGAAAACCAAAAAAAATAGAGAACTGACATCATTTATTCTCTATCGTCAAAGAAGAAAAATTAGAAGTAATTATTTCAGTTGTAAACTTTATAAGAAGAACCAAATATCATGGTAAAACATTCTCTTGGCAAAGCCTAAATTCATCATGCTTCCAGCAAGAATTAATTTTAAGTATGAAAACGGCATAAGCAAAATTATAAGCGTAAAAAAATGCACGTCCCCTGATTATAGGACATTGAAGCTAAGATCCTGTTTAACCATGAAATTTCTTGAGTAGTTCTTGCCAAGAATACTTGATCCTTGAGTTGTCTAAATATATTGCGGGAATGAAAGCATGATTACAACCCTTTTTCCTACGAATGAACTCCCACAGGAAAACCTTAAAAGATATATGTGAGTAGTCGTTGACATTGAAAATTTCATTCTTGGCTTTAGGATCATCAATTGTGTAATCAGCTTATTTTATCGTCAAAAAGCCGCTACAGTTGCAACAAGTTGTAATAAGATATTAAGATAAGTTGACATGGCGGAAATTACTTGTATAAATAGCTGAGAAGCATGCAATGGAGTTATCAAACAATCTTCTTTGGGTAAATTAATTTTGATATATTTAGAGCTGAAAATGATGGATAACTCAGGTGTTAATGGTATTGCAACTCATGTGGCCGCATATGGTGATCGTTTCAAAGAGCTGAAGGCTTTTGATGATACCAAAGCTGGTGTGAAAGGACTGATTGACGGTGGGGTTACAACCATACCCAAAATCTTCATTAGGCCACCTGAAGAACTCTTGGAGGATGTAAATCTTGGCCGCTACCAGGTGCAATTTCCAGTGATAGATCTCAGTGGCGTACAAGGTGATGATAAAAGTAAGAGTATTGTCGTTGATGAAATAAGGCGAGCATCGGAGGAATGGGGATTTTTCCAAGTGAAAAATCATGGGATTCCAGAAAAACTGTTGGATGGAATGATTGATGGAACCTGCAAGTTTCATGAACTGGATGCTGAGCTGAAGGAACAGTACTATTCTCGTGATTTGTCGAGAATAGTGAGATATTCTAGCAATATTGATCTGTATCAATCAAATGTTGCTAATTGGAGAGACACTTTGACTGTTAATTTGATGATTTCTAATCAGGTTCGACCTGATGAATTGCCCGAAGTTTGCAGGTAAGTTTTCTTTCATAATCTTGTCAACTTCTTTGAGAAAATTGTCCTCTTGTTCATATATCAACATCTGCATTCAAATTGGTATTCTCTCACCGAATGGCAGAAATACAGTTATGGATTACATAGATCATGTGACCAAGCTGGGCGAAACTCTATTTGGGTTACTATCTGAAGCATTGGGCTTAAAAATGGACAATCTTAATGCAATGGAATGTGCGAAAGCGCGCAATTTTGTGTTGCACTACTATCCAGCATGTCCAGAGCCAGATAAAACTCTGGGAACTAAAAGGCACACAGATCCTTCATTCCTTACCATTCTTCTGCAAGACCAAATTGGTGGCCTCCAAGTCCTGCATGATGACCAGTGGATAGACGTGGCTCCCATTCCAGGAAGCTTGGTTGTTAATATTGGAGATCTTCTTCAGGTTTGTCCCAGAAAACATTTAGTTACCAGACAATTATCCCTCGAACCCCCTTTTCCTATTTCATATGGCAACTAACTAATACCAGAAAATGCAAATCTTGGTCAGATTGTCTCGAATGACAAGTTTAAGAGTGCAGAGCATAGAGTGCTAGCAAACCATATTGGACCTAGAATTTCTGTGGCATGTTTTTTTACTGGTGTCATTGTACCTGCAAAGATCTATGGTCCAATGCAAGAATTGACATCAGAAAAGAGTCCAGCAGTCTACAAAGGATTCAAAGTTGGCGAGTATCTCAAAAACTTCTACTCAAGCTCAATTGATAACTCCCGCCTTCAGAAATTGAAGATTTGAGTCAGCAACATACATGGCACTGAAATAATAATAAGCAGGGCTGAAACACACTGAACAAGCAAGACATCTAGCAGTTTTGAGAAACAAATAGTAATTGTCAACGTTACAGAACAGCTATGCTATGTGCTTATTACAAATGATGCATCTGTTAAATTACTAGTGAAATGGCTCGATAACATATGTTTCTTTTTCCTTTTAACAGAAATGACATCGACATCTTAGCTGCAGAAAAGACTACAATGTTTCAAAATCAATTCGAAAAGAAGTGTTTGAGCAAGGAATGTGATTCATGGGAATTCCTGTTTGTTTGGGCTTGTTGCTTAAGAACATATTTTTAGAAAATACGTCTCTAGGACTTATTATCAAAATCCAACAGAATTTGTCAACTTTCATGATGTACAAATGCATGCTTGGCAAAGTAGTTTATTGGAGTAGTTTAAGTAAAGAAACATAAACGGATAGGATATACTAGTTGATCATGACTGTGAAGCACTAATACCAACTCAAAATCACTTGGAGCATTAACTATTACAAAAAATTGAGTTGAAGCACTATTTTACCAATGATTTAAGCTTAAACACATTATTGGTTCAGTAAGCTCCCTAAAATCAGGTTGCAACAATTTTATGAACTGCATTTCTTAAAAAAAAGATTCTTTTGGTCAATAGCAGCCACATTGAGGCATTAATATATTCTCAGATAATGCAGGTGAATAGAATAGTTATCCGTTGAAGAACAAACACTTAGAAAAAACATAAAATATTATGAAAAATCATTGAAAATGTCAAATGAAATACTACCTGTGCCAGTCGTGTAGTCCAAGTATTATATTGTCAAACCATAATCTTCAACAAAAGCAACCGACTGCATTTCATATTTTACACTGGAATCATATGGCAGAACCTTAAAGTATACATGTATGAATGACTGCAGCTTGCAGTCTAGATTAAAGGATGAATGAGTCAAGTACCAAAGAGATTACAATGCAAATAGGTGTTGATGGTGATCGATTAAAATATCTGAAGGCTTTTGATGATACACAAGCTGGTGTCAACGGACTTGTTGATGCTGGGATAACCAGTGTTCCCAAAATCTTCATTCCACTGCCGGATGAACTCATCGAGGAGTTAAACACTGGGCATTCCCAGGCACAAGTTCCAGTGATAGATCTCAGTGGAATAGGAGCTGATGATTCGCAACAGAATCGTTGATGAGTTAAGGCGAGCATCAGAAGCATGAAGATTTTTCCAAGCGGTGAATCATGGAATTCTATCCAGTGTGTTGGATGGAATGATAGATGGTACCTGAAAGTTTCATGAACAAGATGCTGAACTGAAGAAAGAGCACTATTCTTGTGGTCGGTTGAGAAATATGAGATATCATAGTCATATCCCGATCTGTATCAATCACGAGCTGCTAATTTAAGGGATATTTTGACCATCAATCTGGTAGGTTCTAATCAAGTTGAACCTGAGAACTGCTTCAAGTTTGCAGGTAAACCGTTTTTTTCTGCAGGATCACCAATTTACTTGAGAAATTTCACTAGTTTGACTTTATTTCCAAGGAAATTAGCTGATTTTTCTGCATGATCACCAATATACTTAAGAAATTTCACTAGTTTGACTTTACTTCCAAGGAAATTATGATTCTACCTGTAACAAATCAACTTCATGTTTGAATACCACATTGCAGAAGTGCAGCAATTGATATATCAATCATGGAACCAAGCTGGTAGAAACCTTATTTGAGTTACTATCAGAAGCTCTTGGCATGAAACTTGACAACCTAAGAGCTATGGAATGCTCTAGTGTACGCTCATATGTGTGACATTACTGTCCAGCATGCCCTGAACCAGAACTAACTTTAGGAATTAACATAGTGATCCTGCTTTCCTTACCATTCTTTTACCAAAATCATATCAGCGGCCTCCAATTCTTGCATGATAAACAGTGGACAGATGTGCCGCCCATCCCAGGAGGTTTGGTGGTTAATATTGCAGATCTCCTTCGGGTTGGTCTAAGAAGAAATTTTAGTATCTTCATTAAATCCACATCCCCTCCACCCCACCAACACCACCCCCCCAACCAAAAAAAAAAAAAAAAGAGAAAAACCCAAAACCAAAAAAATCCCCCAAAAAAGAAACCCCAAGATAAGGCAACTAACACCGTTAAAATCTCATTTTGGTCAGATTGTATCCAATGACAAGTTTAAGAGTGTAGAGCAGAGGTAGATTGCTACCAAAGTAGGACCTAGGATTTCAGTTGCATGCTTTTTCGTCGGTGTTGCTGTTCCTGAAAAGATCTATGCTCCTGCCAAAGAGTTGATATCAGAAGAAAATCCCGCACTGTCAGAGAATTTACAGTTGGAGAATATCTTAGCAACTTCTTCTCAAGGTCATTGACAAGTCAGGTCTTGATCATTTAGGATCTGAGCTAGCAATGTCCACAACCACACTGTTTCATTACCTATGATGTCATTTGTAATTCTCCTTTTACTCTTACAGCATTGTTTTGCAAGACAGCTGCATTTCCTGATGCAAATATGTTGTTTCTTTGTTGTTTCTTAGTTGATTATCATCAATGAGAACAATAAATTGAATTTAGAAGAGAACTGTGAAAAGGATCTAGCAGTCATAAACATCACCTGATGAGTGATAAGAGGAATTATTGGATCAAGTGCTTGTGTTGCAAAGAAAATTCCATTGGTATAATGTTTGAATGTGAGATGTGCAATCTTGTGCTTAACTTCAAATGTACATTATTTATTCTGCAAGTACACTTACTGAATTTTTCACGCAATTCTCTCCAGCCTCTGAGTTGTTTGTTCATCTTCTTCAATTTCATCTGCATAATCCAGGTTAATTTCTTTTATTTTTATTCTCGTCATATTTTTATTTTTAACGAATGCAATTTTTGTAAATTTGATTTTTCATGAGATTATTTTTGTAATTGTTTTGCAGTTGTTTTGGTTCTTTTATTCAACTTCAACTTCAGCCGCATCAAAATCCAAGTTAGTTTCTTTTATTTATTAATAATTTTTATTTTTAATGCTATGCTACATTTTGTAAATGTGATTTATTATTGTTTTATGTTTGTAATGTTTGGCAATTTGCTTGAATGTGAAATGATAATGTGAAATGTTGTTATTATACATCATTATTGTGGAGAAGTGAGCACCCGACTTTATTGCCATCAAACTGCTAAAGAAACAGACATGTAATAATTCAAATAATCAACACTTAGAAGTTAGATATTAGATTTAATCATGTTTATATGTACATTTAAGGGCTAATTTCTACAAATATAGCTGAAAACAACTAGAAAAGAAAAGAAAAAGGAAAGAAGGTACACCTTGGGTTTCAATTGACATGTTTACATCTTGACACATCCATCCAATATGAGAATTAGCAAATTATTCTCATCTAATTCGATTTAGTTAAACAAGCAAACTGCAGCTTAATAGATTTTGTATAACTTAATATGAAGATATCATCATTGATTGGCTCCCAATATTCAATTTTTTTCACTCCACGTCCCCCAAGGACTTGGAATGCAATTTTGTTGATATTGGAAGCCAATCAATGATGATATCTTCAGATTAAGTTATACAAAATCTATTAAGCTGCAGTTTGCTTGTTTAGCTAAATCGAATTAGATGAGAATAATTT
This sequence comes from Mitragyna speciosa, assembly GCA_024721245.1. Taxonomy (NCBI): domain Eukaryota; kingdom Viridiplantae; phylum Streptophyta; class Magnoliopsida; order Gentianales; family Rubiaceae; genus Mitragyna; species Mitragyna speciosa. The sequence continues at coordinate 4,105,443 of CM045569.1, forward strand.
GCTAATTCTCATATTGGATGGATATGTCAAGATGTAAACATGTCAATTGAAACCCAAGGTGTAGCTCCTTTCCTTTTTCTTTTCTTTTCTAATTATTTTCAGCTATATTTGTAGAAATTAACCCTTAAATGTACATATAAACATGATTAAATCTAATATCTAACTTCTAAGTGTTGATTATTTGAATTATTACATGTGTTTCTTTAGCAGTTTGATGGCAACAAAGTTGGGTGCTCACTTCTCCACAATAATGATGTATAATAACAACATTTCACATTATCATTTCATATTTAAGCAAATTACCAAACATTACAAACATAAAACAATAATAAATCACATTTACAAAATGTAGCATAGCATTAAAAATAAAAATATTAATAGAATAAAAGAAACTAACTTGGATTTTGATGCGGCTAAAGTTGAAGTTGAATAAAAGAACCAAAACAACTGCAAAACAATTACAAAAATAAACTCATGACAAATCACATTTACAAAAATTGCATTCGTTAAAAATAAAAATATGACGAGAATAAAAATAAAAGAAATTAACCTGGATTATGTAGATGAAATTGAAGAAGATGAACAAACAACTCAGAGGCTGGAGAGAATTGCGTGAAAATTTCAGTAAGTATACTTGTAGAATAAAGAAACAGAAGCAAAGAGAAAACTGAATGAATAAAAGGAACATGGAATGCAAATTTATAACCAAGCCAAGCAATTCAAAGTATTCTACAATCCAAATTCAAAGTCTGAATGACTTTATCAGTAAACTCATTTATTACCATGCAAATTTATTTGATTTGACAATTCGATTGCATTATTTAAGTTTCATCATATACATTTCTTAGGCTTTGCATAAAGACGGAAATCATAGGCACTGCTTTTTGGCATAGGTTCTTGCAGCCTTTCAGGCTTGCATAAGTACGAATGGAAGTCATGCATAAGTACAAATGGAGTGCTATTCTTATTTTGTTGTCTTTTAACTTTATTTGGCATAGTGTCTTGCCGACACTTTAATTTTTGTATTTTGCTATTCTTTTAACTTTATGTCAAATTGCACTCCAGTCTTTGAAGGACTAGAGTGCAATTAATGAACATTTGTGTTGCCTTGTTGGCGGCAATACTATTTTCTTAATTTTTTTTAATTTTGATTTTATGTTACCAATTAGCCAAATTGCACTCCAATCCTTGGAGGACTGGAGTGCAATTTGCAAAAGCTTTTGTTGCCGCCAACTTACCTTTTTTTTTTTAAAATTTTTCCTTTCTCTTAAAAATTAGCCAAATTGCACTCCAGTCCTTAGAGGACTGGAGTGTAAATATCATGAAAATTTTTTGTGTTGGCGGCAACACTGTAAAATTAAAAAAAAAAAAGAAAGAAAAAAGGTTGGGTTGGCAGCAACCCTTAATCCAGAAACCCCTCCTAACCCTACACATTTTTGAGATAAATTTTGATTTTAACAATATTTCTAGAAATTAGCCAAAATTGATTAATGCAAGAAATTTAATGGACTTTTTTTTCTTTTGTTTGGTAAGAAGTCCTTATAATAATAGAAAAGGCGATATAAAAAAGGATTCAATTAAAAAACGTGCAATTACCTTAAAATTCTCATGTATGTCCCTAATGCATTGCCATTGTCAATCCAACTTGTTCAAGTTAAGAAAATGAATAATTAGATCAAGAAAGGAAAAACTGAAGTCTTTGACAATTCATAGTCGGTTGATTTGACAAATCCCAAATGAATAAATGTTCGTTTCAACTTTCAACAGCTGAATCACATACAAAAACAATTGCATTTATGCCATCATTGCGGCTTTGTGCACCTCTTTTTATTTAAAACCATGGAAAATTGTCGTTTTCTTCCCCTTCCGATTAGGCATATCTATTTTAGCCCGTCACTTATTAATTTCATTTTATTTCGCCCCATGTACATATAGCCAATCTAATTTACTTAACAAAAATTTTCCAAACCAAAATGGTATTTTGTCCTCTGCACTTTTTTATCTTCGTGAAATGCTTATATCATGTGCGACGATTTTCTCATCATGGATACATTTTTGATTAACTTAGGGACTAAACTGACAAAACTAGCAAGTGATGAAGCCTAAAAGGGACATGCCTTATAAAAACGGGACCAAAACACAATTTGCTCTTACATCAATAAGCAAATTCCCATAGTTTCTTCTGGTAAAAGGTCAAAAGGAGTCTGAAGAAATACTTTTTCTTGTTCATTTCCTCCATAACCGGGGATGGTTTGATTTTTCATCTTTATTGTAGAACTGAAAGGGGGTCAATAAAAAGTTTTGAACTTTTTTGCTTTCGGCAGCAGAAAGTTGAATTAGCCGATAGATTGTAAGTTTTCAGGAATCCCAATATTCTGCCTTTCTCCTGGAAGGAAATTCAGGTGGCTCCCTTTTCAACATTTTCTAGTTTTCAGCTCAGGAAAGATAGCAAGTATTGACTTTTCCAATGTTTTTTAGCAGTAAGTATATGTTTGGATGATTGATCAGGAGGGTTCTCGCATTAGCCCTTCAATAATCTGGAATTTGATAAGCGCAAGGAGGATAAATGAAGAATTTTGCAGGAACTCCTGGCACTTTGACTGGTTTTGTTTTGAGATTAGCCCAATGTTGCTTTGCAGCTGGTTCAATTGCTTCTATAGCAGTCACAAAAACCTTCTTCAATGTTACAGCTTTTTGGTAGTTCCTTTTTTCTCATTATACCAATCCAACTCATTTTTTCTATGCAAATTTATTTTGCATCTTTTTTTTTTTTTTTATAATTAATGCAGTTCAATAGGATTTTTTTTTTTTGTAAATCAGTTGTCTATTCAGGATTGCATGTATTAGTAATTGGTTCATCTAGGTGGTTTTGAAATTAAGCATGATGCACAACTGATTTGCTGGAATTGAGAGCACAGAGGAGAATAGAATTGAATGAATTCGTTTCAAAGAGAGTGATTTTAATGACAGGTCACGCAAAACTGTTGCATGTTTTGGCCTTATGAGTAAGTTTTGTGTCTGATATTTGTTGTTGAGGTGGCCATTCTTGTAGTGTAGTTGTGTTTTCCAGAATTTTTTATCTACGAGTGTCTGACCATTTGATAAGAATGTATATAGCTTCAACAAAAGCTACATTTAACTTCAAGATGAATATGCTACTTGTGACTCTAATCAAGTATTTTCATGAACAGTGGAGATTTGAACTTGATGTGAAACATCAAAGGACTCTTTCCTGATTCTTTGCCACAAAGAGGAACATTATTTTGCTGTAAATTTTTGGTGTATCTGTATTGTGATTGACAAGATGCTCTGGATGAACATATTATAACTAAGTTATCAAATTACCCTTGAACCATTAGTTTAATCTTACAATATCTAAGCCTCAGACATTGACAAAGAAAACATTAAGGCCTCTCCACTATTGTTACCTTGCTAAGAAAGTGACTTTGAACTCAAAGATCCCCACCAGTCGTTTGAGGTAGAGTATTGCAAATTCTGCTCCTCACACTTCCGTATGTGATCCTCTGGCTTGAAAGAGAACCAAGAAGAGTGGAGGAGCACTTGTAATGAAATCTCCATTTATTTTCTCAACATTAATCTCTGCTAGAATTGAGCTCTGTGCTCCTTGTAGACTGGTTGATTCTCATCGGGTCCTTGTCTAACAAATCTCTACAGCTACATATATCTCTGTTAAAAAGTAGCTAATAAGGAAGAGCAGAGTTAGTGGAACAAAGAAATTGCATTAAAGTGAAAAAAGAAAGAAGTAAAAAGAAAGGGAAATCCGATTCCTAACTGTGACTGGATTGATATTTAGGATGGCCCTTGCAGATATACTTAGACATTTTAGATTTCTGGTCATATCATCAAATTTAAGTCAGGGACTTTCCAATGCACGTATTTGCCCAACTTCATAATTGGTTTTCCAGCCAAGGTTATCTACTAGTATTATCTCTATAAATTCTGAAAACTCACGTATAAATTAATTTTCAACCCTAAAATTTTGCTTCCTAAACTTGCTGCATTTCATATCATCCAAATGTTTTAGTACAGGAAGAATTAGAAAGACTGCTTGTAAATATATACCGTCTTTATTTAGGTTCGATTAGGATCTCTAATTTGGCTGTTGTACTTTTGTAAAAGTACTTAAAACTTTGTTTATATTACATAGGGAAATGTGGGAATGATACCTCAGCCTGTCTTATTGTTGCAGCTACTTAATTGCCGCAATGAGTTTGCAAGTCATCTGGAGCTTTGCACTTTCTTTGTTGGATGGTTATGCTGTGTTAAGGAAGAAGATACCACATAATCGCATTTTGCTGAGCCTCTTTGTCGTTGGTGATTGGGTTAGTATAAATACAAAGAATTCATTGGCGTAGCTAACCGACATGATGATTTTATTATGCGTTATCAATTACCTGTTCTCCTTTTGTTAAACTATTGGTAGGTCACAGCAACCTTGTCACTTTCAGCAGCAGCTTCCTCAGCTGGTGTTACTATCTTGTATTTTCATGACATTGGAAGCTGTAGTTTTGGGGAAGATTGCACAAAGTTCCAGATGGCTGTGGCATTGGCCTTCCTGAGTTGGATCACAATAGCCATATCCTCTATAATCATGTTTTGTATTTTGGCAGCAGGTTAGGCTTCTTGTCAGTTGGAGTTACTGATAGGCGATCAGTAAATAAGATTCTTTTATGACCTTTGATATGTGAATATAGAGAAAGGATAGGGGAGGAGAAAAATGATACAAATACTGAGACAAGCTCTGTTTTCACATCAAACACATTGATTTTCTGTTGTAATGAGAAAGAGACACAGACCCAAACATTTTTGTTTCCCTGATGAGCCAATGCAAATCATATTCTGTGGCCATTCTGCATCAACTAATTATTGAATTTGAAATAAAAAGCTCAAGGCATGCTTTTTGGTTGCTCTTGAAACCATTTATATCCACCTTCACAAGTTATTACTTAAAAAATTTAACTGTCAACTTCGTGCCATGTGAAAAAGTCTTTTGGTTGTCGGTCTGTGGTTCTTTTATAGAACACTTGCTGTATCTTGAAGAGTTCCGGCAAGAAAATTGTTTTACTTGGCCATCTCTGTTTTATTTTTGGAAGTCCTACCTTGAGATTAGTTGGTGCAACTATGGGTTCAGATAACTGTTATTCCTGTCCCTTGTTAGCATGTTCAAGATGATCACAGGTTCTATGAATGAAAAGTTGCATCTTGATAATGTTTTCATGACAATCGTTGCTTGTTAATGTCGACAATGGATATATGTGATCTCATTGATTGTATTCTATGAACTGAGGAATAAGCTACTCAGGTTTATGGCTTCCCTCAAAAGTGTGTTGTTTGTTTTTGTATTTTTGTGGGTTTTTTTTTTGTTTTTGGGGGGGGGGGGGGGGGGGGGGGGGGGGGGGCGGGGGATGGATGAATTTTACATGCAAATGCATTTTAACCATCTAGAATGATCAAAGCTCAGTAATGGCAAAAGCTGTGACACTGTTGTTCAATTCCAAAACCATGTAGTCGTTGCAATATTCATACAAAATCATATTTAGGTCTTTGCATGCTTATGCAATTTTCTTTCTTCGTTTGTTGGGGAAACAAGCCTGTGTTCCAGTAATTCTAGGCCCATTATATTCTTGATAATGTAAGGAACGAGCGAAAAATCTTCGTTAGCTATTACCAAAAAAAAAAAGAAAAATCTTCGTTAGCAATTTTCTTGATCCCTTTGGGTTTCTAATTTCCGCGAAATCGTCCCAATTTTGGTTTGAGGTTGCTGGATTGTTCAGTAGTTGGGAGTGATAGAGAGGTAGCATGTTAGAGTAGGTTAGACAAGATGCCAGGTCGTCAGCAAACGAGAGGGTGATTGAACCTAGGGCATGTGGGATCCAGATGTCTGGATCAACTTTGCTGCAACAAGACTTGAGAGGAACTTACAAGAGATGGAAGTTGATCACAAAGGAGGCCATCATAGAACACCCCCTATATTAAATTAATATTGTGGGACAACTGACAAAAATCATCTGGTTCCATCTTTTATATATATATATATATATATATATATATATATATATATATATATATATTAAAAGTGGGAGTTTTGCTGAGTTGTTACTATTTTTTTCCCATAATGTCCCTTACAAAATAGATTAATGGCAATATTATGTCACCAAAATTGAATGCCTTTTCTTTAATTGTTAGGTCATTGTTAGGTCTATTTTGTAATACTAATATTGAGTATTTACCGTAGGAATGTAGGCTTTACTAAAGCATGTTTACTAATATTGACTATTTACTTTAGGAATATTTAGTACATAAAAATATGGTAGTGCAAAGTTTATTGAAGCATGTTTACTTAATTTTTTTAACGAACAAATTTGAAAATTGGAATCAATTTTAATTTTGGAAATTATGTTGAGAATTTTTTAGAAACTAAAGAATAATAAAAATATTGAACTTTGGACATTTAAAGAATAAATTTGTGAATGGAAGAAATTTCAAGTTTTGGAAAATACTTTGAAAATTTTTCAGAAACTAAAAAATAATAAAGATATTATATGTATTTACGAAAACAACAAAAATGTAACTTTGTATCGTATATACAGTTGGCGTTAAAACTTGCTTAGAACTTTTAGTATTTTCCTTTTGGGCGGCAAGAATTGGGTAATGCCTCCTTGGCTGAACCAATAATATGTTAATGCTTCGTAATATGTGTTGAGGAAGCTATTTGAAAGTCGAATCTTTTTTTTTCCCATTGCCTACTTATATTATAGTGATATGTTTTGCATTGGTTGCAGATGTAAACAATGTCAACTATGTTATCAACTATGACTTTCCTGGATTTCTCAAAGATTATTTTCATCAGTTGCACATTATTAGGTAATTCTTTGTGACTTCAAATGCAAATAGCTAAACATATGCAGTAAGATAAATTTTTTCATCATTATATATCTACAACAAAAGTTATGAAATATATGTCAATAATTTAGAGGTTAATTTTTTTTCCATATCTCTGAACTTTTTATTTAGTTGAGTTTTAAGTTTCTGGTAAATTTTTTTTTCTATGGGTGTTTTTCAAGTTCTTAAGGATACCAGCAACATATTTCACGCAAAGACTATGCATTGCTGCTAAGAATTGCCATGCTAGCCAAGCATGGTAGCATGGTTCTTTATTATTTTTTTTGCAAAGCATACTACTTTACTTGAGTATGAGGAGAATAGGCTATGAACAAAAATATACGCAACCGAGACAGAATGGACTAGAAAAGTAGTAGAGAAAATTTAAAAATTTATATACGAATGAATCCTTTAGGTTTTAATTCTAGATAGAAAAAGAAAAGCAGCACCTATCATCAATATAACGTGTGGCTTTTCTATCATTTATAGAACGTGACTTTTCTCAAGTAGGTTGAAAGATGCATCACTTTGAAACTATTGTTTATCATGCTTGTAAAATTTTTTCCATGTTCTCATATAGATATGTTGGCCTTTTTTTTTATTATTATAAATTTTGTATATGTTTTAATATGAATTGTTGAAACATGAATTGGTTAACATTGCTTTATTAGACCTAGGAAAGAAAGGTTGGAGTTGGTTGGTCTTTTTTCTTTTTCTTTTTTTTTTTTTGGTTAGGGAACTTTTGGTTCCGTAAGGAACTCTACCTGCCGGCCCCTTACATCAAGTCTATGTGCATAAAAGCATCATATTTTCATTAACAGGTTTTGGGGAAGAATGTAAATAAGAATGCCCTAAAAGAAGAACAAAGAAGCATTTACAAAGAACTCTCAAACCATGCATGATCCCATCGAATATAAATTTGGCCAAAAAGAATGAGCTCGAACACAAGCTCAAGTCAATTTGCTCAAACATTGGCTTGGTTCAACCAGGTTTCCAACCCTTCAAGTAAATCACAGAAGGCACAACAAAGACTATAACATTGCCTTTCTTAAGCTAACATAAACAGTAGCGGAATAAATTAAAAAAAAAACACATCAGCAAGTAATAAATAGGATTAAACCTGTTGAAGTATTCTAAAATGTGTTAAGTTGATTGTTGTGCGTTCTATATAATTTTTCTAAACAACAAAATAAAAAAAAATTAAACTCAAAGTTATAATTGAAATAATCTGAAATATAAAGATACAAGTACTATGGATTTATTTAAAAAGTGCAAATTTATTATAAAAACAACCAAGTAAATGTTTATTTATTTTCATAATACTCTTGACTCTTGACTTTTGTAGCATAAAAATTGCTTTTTGTTGATCTTTTCACCATCATATATAGATAAATCTGATATGCAAATATCTACTTTTTAAATATTTACATGCTATATTTGCATATTGAATAATAAAGTATAAGTTATTTTAACGTGGGAATAAGGGTGCTTCTTAATTTACAAAACTTAAAAATTAGCCAAACTCATATTTAGTTCGTTCAAATACATTTGATTTGTCATCTTTCTATAGGCTCTTTTGATTTTTTTAATTTAAAATATGTTTCATGATTATACCTTGAAAACTATTTTCTACTTAATGCTAAAGTATTTTCAAAATAGTTGTGATAGATTTTGCTTCTCATTTTCTATCGACATTTAGTAAATAATTGTCTCATCTCAAAACTATATATAGAGTAATAAGAATGTATAACAAATTAATTATATAATGAATCGATTGTGTCAAGTAGAATAAAATAAATATAGGCCACCAAAAATTTGTTAGGAATTTAACTTTTATGTGAATAAGTTTAGTTATATGTAGATGTGTGTGTATGTGTCTATATATATATATATATATATATATATATATATATATATTTGGTTCTTTATTGTTAGGAAGTAATGAGTTTCTTAACTTTGTTTTTCAGTGTCAATTGTTAACTTTTGAGAGATTATATCTCGCATATAATATTAGGTATATGGACTAAAGAACATATGCATTAACAAAAATTTCTTTGGCATTCTGCATCCATACAAGATATTCTCTTTTTATCTTTTTATTTATAATGAAAAATCAACATTGCGAAGTCCAAAATTTGATCATTAATATGATGGTGATTTCCTTTAGTATTTTGGCTTTATAGATCTAGCATAGAATGATTAATAGTCGTAATTATGACTTAATTCTTCATAACATTTTTTTACTTTGAACTTTAAAAATTGTCTACAAATATGACCGGTTAAAAAGTTTAATCATAATGGTAAATCAATTAATAATATGAAACAAAATATAAGCAATTAATAGAAATAAAATCTTAAATTACTGCAACTTGATATCATAAGATCACATACATAATTATACTAATCTAATTGAGTATATTTCAAACTCTTCACCAGAAGCATCTAATCATCATATGATAATAATTACAAGAAGTTTTGTCTTTTTCAATTTTGATACACACACACACACATACATATACATATACATACATATATATATATATATATATATATTACACATTGCAATAGGTAGAACTAATAGAACAAGTCCAAATAGATAAAGGATATATTGTATTAATGCAAAAACCAAATTTATGCAATAAAGGATATACTGAAATTTTTTTTAAATTACTAAAATTTATTGCTAAAAAGCTTTGTTCAAAGTCAATCTTTCATAAACATGTCAGACACTCATGGGCCAAATATAATTAAGTTGAGTTGTATTCTTAAAGGAAATTTATTTATCCAAATATTATTCCTAACTAAAAGGAAGTAGTTAGTTTTATTTCCTTTCTTACACTTTTGATGAATTTTTTTTTTTTGGTTTTATCATTTTATGGCTTCATATTATTTTAGCGTATATATTTTAATATTGTCAACTATGTATCCCATCTTAATAAGGTGACAAGCTAAATTTATTTTAACCAACTAAATATGTACTCAGCTGATTTTAATTTTTGTACAATAAGAAGCACGCTTATTCTCCCTTGAAAATAACTTACAGTTGACTTTTTTGTATGCAAATATAGCATGTAAATATTTTAAAAGTAGATATAGACATATCAAATTTATTTAAATATAATGGTAAAAAGATTGAGAAGAAATAATATGATGCTATGAAAACAAGAGTGAAGATTATTATTAAAATAATACATTTTATGTGGCTATTTTCGTGACAAATTTATGATTTTTTAATAATTTCAAAATACTTCTATTTTTGTATTCAAATTTTTATATTTGGTTGTTTATAAAAATTTATATACAACATAGGCAAAAATAAAAAATCAATAACAAATCAAACTTTAGAAAATATTATTTTAAATTGTTTAGTCTTATAGAACTAATAATTCAGTGATATTTTTAAAAAAAAATATTTGCATACTAATCATAGGCAAAAGTAAAAATATGTACCTTTTCTTGTGTAAGAACAATGTACAAAAGAAAAATAAAAAATAAATTTTTAAACAATTTGGGTATTTATTTCACAAAAATTATTTATGTATTTAATTTGTTAAAATACATCTAACTTGTCTTCTTTTTGGTGAGGGATAGATAACTGATGGTGCTAAAATAAGTACTAAAATAACATGAACTCAAATGTACTTATGCAATCAGGCGCATAAGATGACAAACCTTCCAATTGAGTGTTTAGGTTGTTAAAATTTATTATATTTTTCATCTTGTGAGCATATATGCTACCTATTATATAATAGAACAGAAAGGGGTCTTTTTTTTTTCTTTTTCTTCCTTACAAAAAAGTATAACACTTTTAACAGAAAATGTATGGGATAATAGAAAGGTTATTAATTTTAAATTTTTTAAAAATCCTCATTAACCTTTGCTTTTGTTTAATTTTCATTGCTTTTCTAAATTTTACAAAGGTATAATGTAAAATTACTTTAGAAGTGTTTTATATGCTTTTTATTAATTGTAATAGAGTAATAAAATAATTTAAATAGTTAAAACTTTTTTCCCTTTTTAATTAACCAAAAACAATATATTACATAATTAAGTATCAAGAAAGAAAATACTTACCACGTGCAACGCACGTATTTTTATGCTAGTTTTATTTTAAAAATGAGAAGGGCATAGGGAAAAAAAAGCTAATTTGTTGAGATTCCTACAGTTGCCAACCACGGGAATTGGTGAATAAAGTTGGTTAGGATTTCAATTTTAGTCTTCTTCCTATGGCTGGGTGCAGAAGGAATCATTAAGTTCTGCTCAGAATTCCCAGTAGATGCTGGCAATCTGCCAACTATTCAGACTGCAAGAACAGATGCCTCAGAATCTGTAATTACATCAGCATTGCCAGAATTTGTACCCTCATATTGAATCGAGCACATTTTAACAATGCAGGAATACTTCTATGGTATGGTACAGATTGTAAAGAATAAGTCATGTGAGTTTGTTTATTTGTAAATTAAATTAATAATTTATATAAGTTCGCTTTTCTTATATTCATTCAATTATTGACTCTTTGTATGATATAAAATTAATTCAATTTTATACTATAATCAAATCTGCAATTATAATACTAAGTACTACATTATGGTTATAATATCCAAGGCAAAGGATGAACTCAATAATTTTTCAGCGTACTAATTTGTAAATGCTTAAATCAAATTATTAGTAACTCATTAACTTAAAATATTATCAATTAGTCAAATATTTTATGCGCTCCTGACATGGAACGCGGCATGTTTGAATGACATTTGGAATGTATCTCCGTCACTGAATTTGATTGAGACTACAATGACATTTGGAAAGTTTATCTATCACTGGAATTTGATTGAGAATAATAAGCACTTTTTTTTTTTTGACAATTCAGGGGAAAGGGAACCACTTACTCAACCCGAACTGAAAGGAGGAATGAGAAAAGGACCTAAACTAAACCCCACAAATCCACTCCAAAAGCCATGGTAGCTTTTGGAGGAGCCACAGGAGCTTAAGTACTTGACTCTAACAACCAACTCTTCCGACGTAGAGAATAATAAGCACTTTGTGTTTGGATATGGAAATATTCTTCTGACGTCCAATGGTAATTATCTAAGCTATTGATCCGGGCTGGTAATGCCTATGTAGTCACCAAGAATAATGTCCCGAACCTTTTTCCTTGATTGATATTACTTCACCATCACTCCAACTTCAGCTATTTTCTCTACGAAATGAGGACCATGTAAAAGAAGACAAATCAGGGAGCAAATTTCTTTCATGTTTTGTACTTAACAAACTGAGAGAAGATATTATAAGTTTTGAATTGAACTCCTCGCACTCCACCAAAAAATAACAAAAAACGAATGCGAAATCCACACTCAACAGAACCAGAGAAAAAGAAAACAGAAACATTTCAGTTTTGAAAACCTTGTCGTGCTTTCAACTTACACATCTAGTGGTAGTGTGATACACGAAACGCCAATGGTGTCCGGGACTGTCTTTTATTATTAGGTAAAATTATTAACATTTCAAAAGGTTAACCATTTAATGATGTACATATAGGTTCAATTTGATGGTCCATAGTGGTAAGAGTTACATGTTTAAGTTATGTTAATAATAAAACGAATTCAGCCTAATAATCAATGATTTATAGAGTTAAATTTTCACCATCACCATCACCATCACCATCACCATCCCATCTAAAGAAAAAGAAAAGAATATAAAATTCAATCCGAGACATATAGTGAACTACACGTCAAATATACATTATTTGACTATTTATGTTTTTTTAATCATATTCATCAGGTATACATCTTTTTTTAACACAAAAAGATCTATTGTAATGCAAATTCTGGATTCTCGAGATAATGTATGTAATATCGGTAAATACCATCAACGTTTTACAATGTCTTCACGTTATAATAATGGAATAAAAAAAAGTGTTTAATAATAATGTATAAATGACTAAATATAATAATCAAACATATTTAACTTATATGCAATATCATCCGTCATACTATACCTTATAAATATAGCACCAAGTATATTGACACATTTCATTACACAAGCCCTCAGTGTTACTCTCTAGGTTATAGAAACTTTTTAAGAAATCCTTACTCTGAGTTTTAGAAGTTTCTATCTAGAATATTCTCCATACCTCTACTTCTCTTAGAGACTCTAGACATAAGTTTACTTTAGAAAATTCTAGAAATGCTCTTCCTTCCCTAATATTCTAGAATCTTCCTAATAATGTACCTATAAATAGGGTATGGGTTCATTTGTAGGAAGAGAGATAAGTCTCCCAACTCTCTAAGAGAGTAGGTTCTCAAGCTCTTGAGTCTCAAGTTGGTGTCTAAACTTGTGCTCTCATTTGTAGTGTTGTAGTGTTCAACTTTGTATTGTCTATATTTGTTAATAAATAGCCTTTCAACTTCTAAATATCGTGTCTTTGTCTTGAGGCCTACCACTTAAGAAAAATCAACATGTTAATCAAGCAAATGACATCAAAATAAACATGATATGGACTATGGATTAACTGAAAAGACATTTTACCAACTACTAGAAAAGGAGAGATGACTACCATGTAAAATTTTGTCATATAGCTAACAACATGTAATAAAAAATGGCATGAGCCATATGTGCAAGTGTCAGAATGAAGATTTAGAGAAACACGCTTGAAATTAGTACCATGAAAATGAATCAGTTACAACTAACAAAAAGTTCATTGGAATATTTTTGCTTTTATTCTCAATTTCTTTCTTTGAATCTGTCCCTACACCAAGAAACTGCTAGGCTATAAATTGAATATGATCCAGAACATGATACGTTATACCTTCAACATGCAATGAGAATCAAAATCCAATTCTTCAATATTCTTTTTCTATATTAACTGGTAGAAAAAGCAACCAATTCAGTTCTTTCCACAGGAGCAAAACAACATTCTTGGCTATGGCCATGAAGACATTTTCGCTTGTGGGCATTTTCAGGCGTTTTCAGCCTCATATTCTTATGGTTTTAGCTCAGACAGGCTATACTTTTCTGTATTTCATTACAGAAGCCTCATTTGATCATGGCATGAATCCCCATGTCTACATAACTTACAGACATATAGTGGCTGGCGTCGTGATGCTGCCTTTTGCCTACTTTCTGGAAAGGTAAATCAATCAGCACTGCACTCTATCATTGACACCTGCTGCTTACACTACTAATATACTACTAAGTTCCTGATAAGCACTGAATAGAACGATATCAACATGCAGAAAAATAAGACCAAAGTTGACAGTAGCTCTGTTCCTGGAGATTTTTGTTCTCTCTCTTCTTGGGTAAGTTTACATATTTAGCTCCTAAATGGTGTATGATTTATGTTTTCAGGCAGTATATCTCACACTCATTCAATGATTTATCTCAGAGTCGGTTTGACCTTGAACATGTATTTTGCAAGCTTGAGGTTCACCTCTCCAACATTTCTTGCATCAATGGTTAATACCATAGCTTCCCTGACTTTTGTACTAGCAGTTATCCTCAGGTATTGTAGGAAAGCTTTGAAGAATAATCGTGATAACATTTCATCCATGAACCATAAAAGGGGCTCTTTCCTGCAGGCTGGAGGTCGTTGATCTACGAAGCCCTCGTGGAATAGCCAAAGTACTTGGAACCTTGGTTTCCTTGGCTGGTGTCCTGACCATGACATTATACAAGGGGCCTCTACTTAAGAATCAATGGCACCCTATCGTCCATCTTAAAGGCAACACAGTCATCCAGGAAAATTGGCTGAAGGGATCTATTCTAACTGTAACAAGCTGCATAACATGGTCCATATGGTATATAATGCAGGTTGTTGGCTCTAACTCTTACTGATGCATAAACTACTTTTCATGTTATGCGAATACTATGTGAATGTTGTGGTTATACAGAACATGATGTTGATTAGTATTGATGAATTTACAGGCATATACATTGACAAGATATCCAGCCCAATTGTCACTCACTACATGGATGAGTTTTGTTGGAGCTGCTCAATCAGCATTATACACAGTTATTGTACAGCATAAGAAAGCTGCTTGGACTATTGGCCTCAACATTGATCTCTGGTCCACCATATATGGCGTAAGTAGGCTAAATAGATCTAATAGCAAGTTTTCAATAATGCTTGATTTCTTTACTCAATTGACTTTTGAGTCATCAATACAGGGGGTAGTTATTTCTGGTATAGTCATCTTCATTCAGCTATGGTGCACTGAACAAAAAGGACCTGTATTCGTGACAATGTTCAATCCACTTTCAACATTGTTAGTAGCAATTCTGGCATACTTCGCTCTTGGAGAAAAATTGTATATAGGCAGGTAAGTTAAAGACACAAACTATTTGACACACTACAAGCATCCAAATGCGCAATAATTTGCATAAAATTCAATTTTGATGAGATATGAGTTCCATTTTCCACGTTCTAAAAACTCCTTTACTTTTGTCATTTTCAGCATTGTAGGTGGAGTTATTGTTATTTTTGGTCTTTATTTGCTGTTATGGGGCAAAGAAAATGACAAAGAAGCACCAATGAATTCGAATGGGGAATGCATCCCACAGGAGAATGACCCAAACAAACAAAACTTCGCTTCAGAGGTCAATTATGTGAAGGGGCAACCATAGGTTTGCACCAATTCCTCTGAGTATAATACAATTAGATAGCAAGATTGATGATTCAAGTGCTGAAAGGGAGTCAAGTTACAATTACAGGAAACAGAGTTTGATAGGATGAGTTTTTACGCTTTAACAAAGCAAGAGACAATCTACTTCAAGAAGCCAAAGAAACACAAAACAGTTACATCGCTAAATTTCGGAACTAACTCTCAAAATGTTTGCCCATATGAAGTTTGTCCATCTCATGATAGTAGTGAAATCTATCTGTTTAATTTTTATTGACAAAATGGCCAAATCTTCAAGGTCTAACATACTAATCCAGGTCTGAATTTTCCAAGTAATATTTGATCACTGGAATACAGCAGCTTAGTTATCTGCGATCACCAAAAAAGATAATTGACAATCTGTAGGAGACAAAATACTAGCATCTAAATGCCCTAGGCAGTATAAGTGACAGTAAATACTCTCATACGTGCCTATTCTCCTCTCTTTTATAATTCAATCTTGTTTTCTTGAGAAATCTTGGGTGCTCGGAGGATGGAAAATGGGGAGAAGGGACGTGGTGGAGGGAAGGGACACAGCAGATTTTGGGTTTTTAAGAATTAAAATAACCTAACCACAACTTATCTCAAACTGGCCTCCAAACCATAGAGGGTCCCAAACTATGAGCGTAATCACAAATTCTCAAGTAGGCCATGTCTCTCAAACCTTCTGTCTTCCTGTTTCATGTTTATCTACGCCATGACGTTCTCGCGGAATTCCAAATATTTGAACTTTTGCAACGCATAAGAAGTGTCTGATAATCGATTAACCATCCAAGAAAAAAAAAAAACAGAAGCTCTAGAAGCAAAGGAAACAAGACAAAAACAGATTCCAAGAAAATCCACTTCCAACAAATTTAATGATTATTCACTTCGTCATAAATTTAGCTCTCAATGTGAGACTAAAGATGCTGGGTAAAAGAAGTAAAGGACACAAAAAGGCGATTGGGAAAGTCATAGACATCTACAAGTGCAAAGGTGCAGGACAATCCTCAATTCATTTTAACTATACTGCATGTCCTCTTGCAGACCTATTAAGCGGCAGGAGGCCTGAGTTCATGATCTTGAGATGTATCACGGTCAGATGGTGGGATATACTGCCACATTGGCACAAAGCCATAACCTGGGAAACAAGTCATCTTGTTCAATCCAGGCTGACATGCCACCGGATGAGGTGCCATATACCCTGGAGGTGGAAGAACCATGGCATTCAATTGTTGCTCCATCCTCTCTTTTTCTGCCTTCAATACAAGTTTCTCTTCGCGAAGTTCATTCTTGTCTGCCTGTAATAGAAATGAAAAGAAAGTCAAATAACTGGTATACTAAACAATCTTCAACAAAGCAATGTAAGATGCACACCCAGAATTTATTTTTATTTTTTATTTTTTATTTTAAAGTCATTGGGGAGGCAAGTGGGTGGTGGATGTCCATACAATGGCAACAAAATTGCAAAGATCATGATATTCCCTTGACAAGGATAAATTTGGTGGGTTCATCAACATATCAGTCCAATCCAAGGTAACAATAGAAATATCCATGAATGGATTGCTGTACGCTTTTTTTTTTTTTTTTTCTTCTCTTTTTGTCAAGAATTCAAAAGGTTGATCGTTGCATACACTTTGCATGGATCTTCAACAATTCTACCCGAGTCTTAAGTTGATAGACAAGGAAGGAAAATTTAAAACTCTTAATCCAAAAATTGGTTTCATAGCAAGAATCAATACTTGTAAACCTATATTAGGGGAACACAAAGGTGAGAACAAATTTTGTGATTTTCAATTTACTGAAGACATGGATCCAGCTCAATATATGAGTAGATATTGGTAGTTGGATTTAGATTTTGATCATAGATGTCAATCTACAAGAATATCACATCCTAATAGGACACAAACTAACTGAAAGAGAGTAAGAGTTTAGCATTGAATAGTGACTCAGAGAACAATACAGTCTAGAAGACGGTCTTGTCAACCTAGGGCATGACACGCATCCTGATCTTTTACTTTTTCATGAAGATCCAATGAAATTTAGAAAGCTTCCATAAGAAGAGGCTTTGGAAATAGCCTCCTATGATTGAAGTAACTAAAGTTAAATAACAGATAAAACATGCTGGTATAATTTATAAGTCTCAAAAATATTAGGATTTTTCCAATCCTAACAGCTGCACTTGCAATGAGGAAACACTGAAATTAGAAAAGGTTATCATGTTATATAAGGTGATTATTTGCCCTCCCATGCAAAAAACTTATCTTTTAAATCACTCTGAACACAGAGATAGGACTTGCATGGACGCTCTCAGGAAAGGTTAATACAGAAAAAATTAGAGACATGGTCAGATCCATGAAAATGAACAATGGTCCAGTCCATCCTGTGTGGGGGAAAAAACAGAAGCTCAAGAAGAATGAATAAAAATTTCATTTCACACAAGTGGTCCTACAGCATCACGCTTTTGATCATCATAGACGCACTCCTCATTTGTCTTCCATTAGAAGCAAAACTTTTTTCAGTTAACCATTCTCATAAATCAAAGGAGGGTAACTTCTTGAAGGGGGAAAAAAACATAGAGCACTTAGTAGCTTTCTTATGCAATTAAGAAGGAATGAATTTATCAGTAAAACAAGCAAGTTCAACAAGTATTTTATACCCAAATTCTATCACAGGGAAATTATACGTCATCACATCAAGGTTCAACAAGTATTTTATACCCAAATTCTATCACAGGGAAATTATACGTCATCACATAAAGGTTTTATATGGCGTTCCTTTGCTAACCTTTAAAGTGTTAATTTCTTCTGACAACTTCTCATTCATCACTTTGTACTCCTTTGCTTCAGATTTTAGCTCATTCAAAATTCGGATGGTGTCGCCAAGTATTGCTAATTTGTCAGTTTTTACAGGTCTCCCAGGTTCCAAAATAGAACAAAGCTCTGCAAACCTGCAAGAAGGACAGACAAAATTTTCATCAGAAAAACTTCTGCTTATCTAGTCCAAGAACACACCTTATATTTATAAGTTCTTTAATAAAGTCAGTTTAAGGGAAATAATTTCTGGTGGCTGAATTAAAGGTACAAAAACGGAGAAAGTTTGGGCATTTCACTGTGAAGTGAAGAAATTTCACATGCAAATGAAGATTCGGAATATGAAAGTAATTTTCCTTCAAAAAAGAACAGTTGGAAAAGAACAGTTAATGGGTAGTTAATAGAAGTATGTGAATTTTGAAAGACAACAAATAAAAAAATGTTTCCTACACGAAAGTTGATCTCTTAACTGGCTTGTAACTAAGCATCACATGAAAAAATAACTTCCTTCACTTTATTATCACTTAAAAAGAAAAGTATCAATCTAAGCAATTCCAGATAGCATGAGATTGGGCATTAGTTGAGTTGAGTTAAGATGGCGAATTATAGATCAATGGACGATTCTGGGAAATAATATCACAATGCAAAGATTAACATAAAACAATCAAGTTTAGAGCAGCAGTAAAAACTTAAACACTCGTGAAATTCTCAGACCCACATTGACTGTCGACTCTAAATCATCCTATTATGATTTTGGTGAATGCAAAGTTTTCACTTCAAAGTTCAAAAAAGCAAATTTATTGGGTTTTGTAACTCACTGCTTCACAAAAAAATTGGTTTAATTTTTTGTAGATGGGAAATGCATGTACGCTCAAAGCAGATGTAAAGACTAAAACTAAAAATATTAACAAAAGAATCTCATTATCCGGATATAAAAAATGCCAAAGAGAGTTTTAAATTGCATTCTCAAGAGCCCAATCCAGAGTGGGGCAACCTCTCGTTCAATTTCTCCCGCCTTAACCTCTCACGGCAAGCTTTGCTTCCGAGTCTGCTGCATGCATCAACACGTCCTCTGTTCATCAAACATAGAAATAAAATGAAGTTAAGAATGTGGAAAATAACAAATTTAGTGGCATTAATAGCCAGAGAGGTGCAGAAAGTACTTTCCAAGTCTGCCACCTGACCAAATTTTTTCAACTGCAAGCACATCAAAACAAAAAGTACAACTTTCTACACCATTAATTCTGCATTCATAGGTTCGTTTGGCACATCAAGTTTATTTGAGATTCATAAGTTCTTTTGGCACATCAAGTTTATCTGAGATTGATTTCTTTTGGCACATCAAGACTTCAATTACAACTTCCTCTATTTCCTTCCTTATTGGCTTTTTGAGTTGTCTTCCTTTTTCTTTTCTTGCCCTGGAGACTCAGTGCATTTTGCCTGTAATAACTATGGGGTGGTCAACTCAATCAAGTTACTTGAGAAATCTTCTAATGAATGTCTTGTTTTGAAGTTGTGGAATTAGAAGCATTCAACACAAAGATATAAAGATATAAAGAAAATAAGAAATTTAAAGCAATTTTAAGGGTGTGTTGAGTGCCAGTTTGTCTGTATTCTGTTCAACAACCTAAATATCAGGCTTCTCAAGAAAAAAAGGTAAATAAGACATAAAAAGTTCATAAGCTTTCACAGAAGAGGGACCTAATAGCTATTTTCTAAAACATACAATTGTGTAGTGAAATACCTCTTTCTTGGGCACTCTTCTTCTGCACTTCCCATTTCTTGGGGTGTAGCACAAGTGAGTGATGCAGCAATATCCACACTGGTGCTGCAAGCAAGCAAACACACGCATAAGACATTCCTATCATGGATTCCTCAAGAAAAAGTATCCATTCAGTTGGCAGATCTGGGAAGCAACAAAAGAGAGTCAATGACATGACAGATTATCAGTCAAATTTGCGTCTCTAAATTTTTCAATAGAAAAAGTTAGAGCACAGCACAAACCCAATGTACTGGAGGTATCAGCTATGCAAACTCTTGCCTTCACACATGAGTATACATGAGTACATCAGGAAAGAGGCCATTTTCGTGTTTTTGTACCTATAATCTTGGGGTTATATTTAGAGTGCTTCATGGTGAGACAAAAAAATAACATAAAATACAAATAAAAGAAGAAGAAGCAATACAAATAAAGAAGAAGAAGCAATACAAATAAAAGAAGAAGAAGCAAAACCCTGATTCTTCATATCATGACATTAAAAAGTTTTATCACTAACCTATAGCTTTTCAGTACGCTTTTCATTCTTCTATTCTTCTCAGGGTAACCACTAAAAGAATAAATTTGTTGCAATAGCTTTTGATTTTCTTTTCTTTTTCTTTTGTCCATTCTCATTTTCTACTATCAATTCCAAACCAAAAATAAAGTCCAGCTACAAAATTACAGACAATACTCTGAATGAAATTATAAACATAAACCACTCCTAATTCTTATTAACTTTTAACAGTTGATTAATTGATTTTTCCAATTTAAAATGCATAACTAGCAACTCCATCGATCAATTCAGAAACAGACAAGAATAGTAAAATCCCCCATCTTTTCTTCCTCTTTATCTCTTCCCTCCCCCCCCCCCCCCCCCCCCCCCTTCCTTTTTTCTGCTTCCAAATTGTTTTAAGTTCGTTACCAACAAATTACTCCAGATAAATTTAAGGATATCCATATACAAATGACATTTCCATGGCCTAAAATTAGAATTCAGCGAATCAAATACATATAATATTGACAGCACTATGAGGCATTCAACCAATAAAAAAAAGATTGATAAAATAAAACACCAACAAAAAAAAAAAAGGAACAGAAAAGGGCGTTAATCAAGAAATTACCATTGGGGTGGCTGATTCCAATAAGCATAGGGATCATCAGTATGGGCTAAACCAACATCATCAATAAAATTGCTGATATCTATCAAGTCAATACCCTCCCATGCACCACAGCAGTTATTAATGCTGTCCCCCTCCATCTAAGCCCAAAACTAAATCAAATTCCTCAACTGGGATCTGATTTTTCCCAAGAAAAATCAGACCCTTATCGACAACAACTCAAAATTCAATCAAAATCCTCAACTGGGATGTGATTTTCTCAAGAAAAAAAAATCAGTTTCTTATCAACTACGGCTACCAAAAAATAAAGAAAAAATCAAGTCTTTAATGGCCTTTTTCCCTCTTTTTTGCGGATTCATCTCAGATTTCCTTCATTTATTGATTTTGACAGTTTGAGCTGACGCAAGATTCTGTTTTTTGGGACTGAATTGCTTGAGAGGAGCAAATGATATCATAAGCAGGTGGGATTTGTTGGCGAATAAATTGGCCAATAAGATTTGAACACGTGGAGGAATTACTGGTCAATTTTGATGGCTACCATTGTTAGTGCTCTTTTGCGAGACTTTGTAGTGTAGCGCCGCTGTAGTAATGGGTAGGAATTTTTTTTTTTTTGACAATTTGGAAAATTTGGAAGTAAATTCACAAACGCATCAAACTAAAAAAAAAAAAAGAAAAAAAGAGGTACGTAAAAGTAATCAATCCACATAATCCTACCCAAAATTCACAAATTTTGTAGGATCTTAGATATGACAATTAAAAGGTCAGATTTAGGGACAACATAACATAAATAATAATATTATGGTTAGAAAATATTTAGGTAGATTTGATCAATAAATGGTTATTAAATTATTTAATGAAGGTTAAATCACATGATCAACATGTAAATCTTAAAGAATGAACAAACTAATATGACAGTTTCTAGACAACAAAAAACAAAAGAAATAATTTTATGATTGTGGCCGGTTTAAAATTATTAAGTAAATTATTATTATTATTAGTCGGTAAATTATTTGACAAAGATCGATGGACATGTAAACCTTAAAAACTTGTTTAACGAGGTTTTTAAATATTTGTTACGTGGTTTACTCATAATCAGGTGTATTATTTGACAGAGATCAAATCACACGATGGACATACGATGGACATATAAGCCCAAAACAACTTAGGGGTTTGGTTCGTAATTAGAATAGAAATCATTACCCTGAATTTGAAATAAAACCGTCAATTTTAATATATATATATATTTAGTTAATACAAATTATTATTATAATTATTATTTGGTTTACTGCGAATCAGAATTATATCCTTAAGTTTTTCAACCGTTCGCATAGATCATTTGAATTTCTGCATGGACCATTTGGACATCCACATTCCTAAAACATGCAGAATTGATGCGGATGTTATCTGAATGAGGTCTTGGACATCCGGATAGACCATTTAGACGTTTGAATGATCCATGCAGATGTTCAGATGCAAGAATCATCCATGAGTTTTGGATAAACCTCACCAATTTTGTGGAGTTTCACAAAAGCCACCAATTGAGGGTTTAATTTTGATTTTTGATTACCAAATACCAACTACGAGGTTAATTCTAATATCCGCAAACCAAACACCCCCACAGTGATGCTGTTGAATATAAGCTAATTACACGATCTACTCATAACCAGTATCTATTTAAGTATTTTGGTTATTATTATCGAGGTAACAATATTAATTTAGGAATTAAGGGCTTGTTCTCAATAATTTTTTTTATTTGATTTTAGCTTCTGATTTTTGAAAAATCTATTTTGTAATATTTTCAATTACTTGTTTACTATATTTTTGGATTTTTTAATCTAAAATACTGATTTTCAACTTTTCTAAAATAAGTTTTTATAAAAATCTAAAGCTATTGAGACAAGCTGTAAATGTTGTATCCATGAAAATCTGCTTTGATTGTTTTCAATATTTATCTAGCAAATCGATTTTTAAATTTTCTAAAAGAATTATATTCAATGAAAAAAGCCCTTACGAGTAGATACTGTCAGTTTAGATAATAAATTACATTAGGGGGAGTAAAGCAATTTTTGGACTCAATTGTTTAAGAGGGTGGTGGTATTTTTATCATGGAGTCTATGAATAGTAGGACTAATTACATCACTGATGACCTGCCAGCTGTGCTGTTGTATAATCTCTTGTACTGCTAAAGCAAGACGAGGATCAGCTGCTGAGTCCATTGAAAAAGATCTCCTTATAGGTTGAATTGAGAACTGCTCATCTTTTTTCCTGACGTCAATGCATTCATCCCCCATGCTTGAAACATGGCTCAGCTTTTTCTTCTTCTTTTGGGATATTTTTTGTTCTGATAACTTTCTTGGTGAAGGACTAACTGAATGTCCTGATAATTCCCTTGAGTTCAATCTTTCTTGAACTCTAAGCAATGAATGATCTGAATGATTTTCTTCATTTATTTCAATCACAACATAGTCTTCATCCCTGCCTATAAAATTATCTCTATACGGATATGGATCTCTAAGAGAGGAAGAGATTGGAGCCATGATTTGATCCAAAGGAAATCTTGCTGTGACTGAGATGCTGGTTCTGCAGAGTGGACAATTTGCATTGTTCTGAAGCCAAACATCAATACAATCTATATGAAAAACATGAGCACAATTTGGAATAGTTTTTAGCTTTTCTCCTTCTTGAAATTCATTCAAGCAAACTGCGCATTCGCAAATGGTTCTTTCTAGAGGTTCACCTTTTCTGGTAGGAGTTTTCTTGTATTGGAATATTGGGATTGAACGGATTGTAGATTCATCAAGTCCTCGATTTTCAACTACTGGCGAGTTAACCATAAAAGGGTCCTCAATACGGCGTCTTCTGGAGAATGAAAATTGCCTGAGAAGATCAATACGGTGCCAATTCAAGCAGCATTTGATTACAAAAATGTAGTAGCTAACCAGCAAGAAGCCTGTGGCCAGAATACCAATAATTGCAACTGCTATAATGGGAAAACCCGACTGTGAAGAATGCAGAGTGGAGCCAAAAAGTGAACTTGGAGGACTTTTTATTGGAGGAAGGGCTTGTGATGAGCCATGAAGATAATATTTTTGGCTCAGCAGATCCATGTAAGAAGTTAAATATGTTGGACAATACAGACGTTTTTGCTTAGATCTTGAATTCACATGAACATGTCACATATACATTGGAAAAATGTCAGCAGATAATGAATTCAAGATTACTCAAAGGCTAGGGAGAAAAGGTAAGCCCACATTGAATTCAAGAAAAAGGTACAGGGAGAATAAATATTGGATACTGGTTAAAGTCCTCCAGAGGCAAAACTTGGAGAAACCAACTATGAATAGAGAGTAAACTTGGGGTGGTTTTAATGTGGATACTAATACTATTTAACAAGAAGACATTTAAGGTTTGTAATTAAATTGTTACATATGGATTAGAACTTTTTCAAAGTGAGAGAGAGACAGCAATCAAGTTTCAGAGATTTGATATAGACCTGAGTAAACAATAGTCAGGGTTAATTATTGACACCAAAATTGGACCACATCAATTCATTACCGTTCAACTGCCTTTCATCCGAGCGTGGCAAAATAATTGAGCTAGACTTAAAAGTCAAATTTGCGTCTAGTTCGAGTTCAAATTTGATACCAAACTTACCAAAATTTAAAATTTCGAATGGGGTATAATAATATTAGACTTTGATTCGTTTCGATTCGATTCATTTATAACTAGCTAGCAACTAGCTAGCAATAGACGAAACATCAATCCCCTAAAAATGTCTCGAACGCCAATTAAAAACTTTGGTTGGCAAGAAGATCCTTTTGTAGTCATTTTAATTTCTGATGTACTCTAAGTACTTGTGTAGTTCATACAACAGCATGGCGTGGGCTAATAACTTTATTTAATTGAAGGGAATCGTATAGAGTAGGTAGAGCTCCACCATCCCACGGTCTATGATTGATAACACGCGTATTGGATATGGACACAGAAACTATAAGACAATGTTTTCAATACTTAATTTTGTGGTCCATTTGGCCATCTTTATCTTAGTATTGTGGTCCATGTATTAAATAACCAGAGAAGCAATTCTTATTAGAATGCCCTCATACAGAAGGCACATGACAATGCAAATTGCTTGCCTAGCACACTTTGGTAATTAATACCTCTTACAATGCATAAACTTATTTTGAAACTTGAAAACACAAGCAAAAGGCATATATTAACAAATTGTACCTACTTTTTTTTTTTTTTTGAAAGTAAAAATTGTACCTACTTAAAAGGTTTATCTAATATATTTTGTATAAACTTTTAAGGTGTAATCTATCAGAGACCAGGCTAATATTCATTGTCGTTAATCTTGTCGAGAAGTTGAAGGGCTACTCCAAAAGATTTGGATTGTGATGCTGTTTTATTTCTTGCTTTATATATAGTATTTGGCTGCAATATTTGTGAAAGTTCTTTTGGGAAGTACAGTTTTAGATAGGGGTATGGGGAAGAATGGCCACAATTCTCTAAAGAACATATATTAATTGAGCAATATGTTGGTTTTTTGAATTAAAAAAAATAGCACTAGCAAAAGAAGAAGATAAATTGATGAATTAAACTAGAAACATGTTCAGGAACAACAGTTATCTGAATGGATGTTCCACTTAGCTTGATTATTGGAATGATATTCCAAACTTTATTGTTAACCTACTACAGAATGAATTGAGTATTCCAGTATCTAATTCTACTGATTATTTTATAACAACCTTCTTACCTATCACAAGATATCATGACACCTTAGTGGTTAAGGCTTGAGAATAAGACTTGAGAATGCAAAGAATCAATGGCAGGATAGAATGCAGGAATGGCAGGCCATTTGCAAACACATTTGTTTGAGGAAGCTTCACTTACACGCTAAGGGGTGTTGGGTTTAGGGAATCAATGAGGAGAATGAGTATCAATAGTAATGATACATATTATTGATGTTTGGAAACAATTATTATTATCTTTCAATGGGAATGAAAGTAATTAATTGAAATCTCTATGATTCCCTTCAAAATACTACTCTATCAAACTTGTTAACTTTTCTGGGAGGAATAATATCCATTTCATACTAAACCGAAGATGTTGGGAGGAATCAACAAAACACATACTTATTGTTGGATTAATAATATTCAGAATGATAGTAATTGATGAATTTGAACTAATTGTCTCCTAAAGTGTACATGCATGAAGAATGATTCATTTTCTTGATCACTTTGTGAGATCTTTTTCACATTCTCGCTACATAGCACCTTTAGAGAACATATAAATTTGGCAAAATTTCCCTTTCAGAATACTATAAATTTATAAATTGGACATTGTTCTGAAGTATTTGATAAATTAAAATCGTTCTGCTGTTGAATATAAACTTTTAATGTGTGATATTTTGCTGATAGGCTAGTCAATGTCGAAATATTTCTTCCAAATACTATAGTTAAATACCACAGGGTCGAAATATCACACATAGTTAAATACATCTCAATGTCGAAATATTTCTTCCAAATATTTCAATGTCGAATTAGTAACAAATACTATAGTTAATTAAGCTAGCTTGGCAGTTGGTACTCAATTCATCATTGAGATGCTGCACTTTAGGGTCCATTTCTTCCAAAAAGCTTGAGCATTCATAAGCTAATCCATTCTTAATCATCAAAGCAGATTTCAAAAAGTTTCCGATGCACATGTAACCCATAATCAAAATCCTAATCATGTGGGTCAGATTGATACCAAAACAGCACATCCCTAAGCCTCCATTCACTTCGCATTGCTCCATTAACCATGGCCTCGGCACATCCCTAATTCTTCAAGAAATAGCCAAGAAACCTATACGTGTTTGCAATAGATTCAATTGGGTCCCACCCAGAGGGCAATTTTCCACAAAAAATCCCAAAAAGTCAAATCTGTATATAAAGAATCCTAAAAAGCGAATGCAATAGATTATGGGACAAAATACAGACACCTTCTACACTTTGCTTGTTGACTTACTAGAGAGAGAGTGTGTCAATTAGTGAGAGACCCTTAAGTCTTTCCCTGCTTCCGCAGGTCAAAGAGATCAAATCCTTCTACGGAAATTAGAAAGGGTTTAAGAAGAGAGAGAGTAGACAATAGTCAGAAAGTCACATTCTTAATTGTACGTGGCAAATAGTTTAGAGTTTTATCTAATATAGGAGCTTCATTTCATTTGTGTAAGGTAATATATATTTGTAATACAATTGTGATTAAAAAAAAATAATGGTTAAGAAAATGGATCTCTTTTTTGTTTTATTATTTGCTTAATATTTAGTATTGTCATCAAATAGACAAAAAATGCGGCCTGAGAATTGCGAATTGACAGAGCACCTTTTTCTACTATGATTTTTTCAAAATTGTACAACTCATTATTCACGTTATTAACTTTTTCTATATGCTTACATTGTTTTCTAAAAATCTATTATGGATCAAGATTAACTTTCCAAAGAAAATGCAAATGAATTGCAACAACATTCTATATGTGGCAAAAGTGCAACAAACCAACCTGGATTTCCAAACTTTTTAACTATCTCGTACATTCTATCTAAACATGCATGACATCAGGATTAGAAAACAATTTTGCTCTTTCTAGGTACAATCAAATAATTTTCTAAGATTATTCAATTATTTCAGAATTCAGAATCTCTTTACTCCCAATGATTTACAAAAACCGAAGCAAGTCTTGGTCTCCAAGTTAGTTGACTTGCAATCAACAGTTCATTTATGCCAGTGGACTATACCTTGTTGTCCAACCTAAAGTTTTTGAGTCTTTGACCCTAATGGATTTTTTTTTTTTAGAGATGGAGACCCTAATGGATTTTTAAAAGCCCAACTTTTCATAAGCAAAGCAAAAAACTTTAGTTGAATGTTCATGTAATTAACATACCTATTCCTTAAAATCGAGTAGTATGTCACGAACAATCTATTTGCTGCATTATTCTTTAAAACGAATGACAACACACAGCCAACCAGATCATACACATAACCATACACGTTATTGAAACTAAGTTGTATTAGCTATTTTATTAGCAATATAGAATTCATTACATTTCGAACTTAATTTTATATAGCGAGCTTATTCATTTTTTTTTTTTTTGTGTGTCAAACTTAAATAAGAAAAGATCAAGAATATTTACAATTACATTAAAAGAAGTGTTATATGTCCACAATTTTTGGTCAAATAGAAAGTGAATTAGCAAAAATATTCCCCCTTAGAAGAACTAAATTAAAAGCTTGAACATAAATCCACCAAGATTTCCACTTATACTTACAATGCCTAGCTAAGATCAGTAGGGGCACATGGGAGCCTAGAGACTTGAGAACAGCTTTATGTTTAGACACTTTACTTGGAAAACGAGTTGAGAAACATCTGATGATGTAAACAATCTTTGTTTACAAAGATTGTATTTATGTGTCAGTCAGAAAATGCTACAATGACTTGCGTTATAAAAATGACTAGTAAATTTTCTCAAATGAAAAATAAATAAATTTTATTTAAAAAATAATAAATTGTAATACGGCTTAGTTAGCGTACCACTATTTATTGTTTACATGAAATTTAGGACACTAGCGTTCAAACGCTGCATCATCCAACCACAAAACAAAAAAAAAAAAAAGTAAGTTTTTGTAAGAAAATCATAAGTTACTAAATAATCTTGTCATTTTTTTTTTTTTGTTGAGAAAACTTACCATTTTCTTAGTAACGCAATTTAGCAGAATATTTTCTTGAAATTTAATTGCCTTTCCAGAAATAAAACCGGCATATTCTCATGCATCATGCATGTCATATGCATGAAAATTCTAATGTCAGAACAATATGACATTTTTTTCTGCTTTTTTTTAACACTTTTTTTTTTTATATTTGTAATCAGAACTTAACGGAAAGGAACAGTTATCTGACTGCCATATTTGTATATTTTGTCACACAATCTTGCATGTTGTCATGTGTTTGCTTATACCGTCAAGGGGTGTAGCCATGTGACAACACGAACTGTGTAAAAGAAGAGCCAAACTCGACATATATGTTGCTAACGAGGATTACTAAGCTAATCAGACCCCATGTCAATTGCTTACATGTTCTTTTATGGTTTAAGATGACTTTAATAAGTATCTAGATATTTGAGGTTGAATACTAAGCTATCTATGGATAGTAAAATTATGTTATTATGAAACTTGAGCATGCCTATTTTCTTTTTCTGGGGTGTTAGAGAGGTGACGAGGTTTATACTTGTGTTAATAGATCATGGATTGTGATAAGAAGATTGCTAACTACTAAGTTTTGATCCTAATTAACCTCAAGATGCCGATGTTTATGCTAGTTAAAAGTAAATTTTTGGAAAGTTGGATTCGTTAACTTATAGTGTTTCATAGATGTATGGACGTAAAAATATTAAGCACAGTACTTGCGCCTTTCTTTTTTGTGCAACAAATCATTCAGCAGAAAGAAATTTTTGTGCAACATAATCTAACATGCTGCAACAGCTTCATCTAATATTATATCATATATATTAGCTCCATAAGATTTTTATTTTTCATTAATGGATATTTCTTAATTCCTGAACGCTCATTTGTAATCCTTTGCATGTTGTTTGTATGTAGGTGTTGGCAGCTTAGATATGTGCAATTAGGAGAAGAATTCATTATCATCCTTGCTCAGGATGATAATGGTGACAATCTAGGATAACTCTTTTAACTTTAAATTCTATTATGTTATAGTTTAGGATTCCCTATTTCTGATTGTTTTGAGCATTTATTCCACTATGATGGCTTCACTTTCATAACTGCTCATACCAATGATACTACCTAATTTTTGGTTAAACCTCCCCCCCCCCCCCACCCCCCCCTCTTTCTCCCCCCTCTTTTCTCTTCTTTTCTCTCCCTCCCTCCCTCTCCCTGTTTCCCCTCCCAAAAGGGGAACAAAAAAGTTTGCTCTCTCCTTTTGAAGATGGGAACTTATACTGATTGATGTTTACAAGCTCAATTTATATGGAGCTCAATCAAGAAAGATTAAGGTCCAAGATTAGGCTGGGGCAAGTGGAATCACGTGATGTGCAGCTTCTCAAGCAAGTAACACTTGTCAAAGTGTCAAGCTAATCAAGAAAAATCTAATTCTTTTTCTGTCACTTATATTTTATATACTGCCAAATTGTCAAATGTTAACAAGCTGATCAAGTTAATTAAACTTCCTTGTACAATTACAATGTGACATCAATCATGATCAGTATTCAGTCAAACGTGTTAAAGAACAATTTGATCTCCCGTGATTGAACCTCCCATATTGTCTTAAATTAAGCACAATGCTCTTGCCCTGTTCACAGTATTCTATGCCAAAGTACTAACATTTACATCCAATTGACATAAGCAATATCAAGGATTATGTATAAGATTCAAACCTAGATTAGATATCATTAGTCTATATTTTCATGTCTAAGTACATAAGCAATACCAAGGAAGGATATTGTACAAGATGCAAACATAGATTATATTTCATTGGTCTGTATTTTCATGTCTTAAGTTTATAACAATTGCAATTGGTTAGATATCCCCCCTTTTGGATTTGCTAACATCTTTGTACTCATTGTGCAGTTTTTGCTGCTTGTATCGAATTCTGTCTTACATTAAAATAAACATTAATAATTTACGTAAAAGATTTGGATTATAGCATGAACATTTTGTGTTGTTAATACAAATTCATCATTTTTGTTCTCATCTATTTTAACCAAGATGATCAAAATCCATAAACCAAATGTGCAATGACTTGTTCAAGGGAGTGATTGAGGTATAAAATACTTTTAGAAAAGTATAAAATATAAAGTTACTAAGTTACTCCTTACTATTGTTGGAGTATAGTTCAAGAAACACTCTAAAAGATTCTAAATTCTTTTTTTTTATTGGTTTAAAGTAGAATTTAAGTCCCCTTGCAAAGCAAAAGGAGAAAATAGAGGGTTCCAAAGTCGTATTAGAGAATTTATGTTTAACTAGCTAATGTTCGTTTCATCTTAGCTACTTTTTTTTTTTTTTTTTAAGGAAAAGGATTCCCTAATTATAAAATTATTATCTAGGAAAAAGCAAAAAGATGATGACACGCCCATGGAAGCCCAAGAACGACTTCGTTTCTCAGATTTGGGCTATTTGAAATTTTAGTAAAAGTAGATTTCTTTTAGTGGACCGTTTACTGGGGATTAGCCCATGACGAATGTTTCACAAGCTAAAAATCTCTTTTAGGGGATTGTTTTCTAGGGTTTTTGCCCATGACGCATGCTTCACAGGCTCAAATTCTCTTTTAGGGGATAGTTTTCTGGGGTTTTAGCCCATGATGCATGCTTCACAGGCCCAAATTCTATTAAACTATAAACGTATTTTTTTGCTATGAAGAAACTAACTTAATATACATACATAGATGTTTTCCTAGTTTCATACTAGTTTTTGCGAAGGTAGCTGAAAAATATTCCACATTTCCATATTGTCAAGCAACAAAAGTGCGCGAGTCGAATGCTAGAAGCTAAATGTATAGTGCATTATCGTCCACTTTCTGATATCATGTCAACGGTCTAAATTAACTCTAAACCAAAACAAAAACAAAAAAAAAAAAACAACTCTAAACCAAACATATACCGACTACATCTTATTATCTCTCATGAGTTCCCATCCCTTGAAAACCTAAACATATGAGCCCTACTACTCCGGCTAGTACGAATAATATTGAGGTGGGAGTAATAGAAATCATTTGTTTTAGCTTTTTGATACCAAAAGTCCCTACACCAATTACAACAAGTATCGGATGTTGAAGAGAGTATAGGCTCATCCCCCCCCCCCCCCCCCCCCCTTCCTCGGGAATGGGCTTAAGCCCACAAATCTAGCAGATTCTTTTCTGATGGGTTTGAAGCTTATGAAAAATCTATGATGGGCAGTGAAATACATCTATTCCTCTTTAACCAAATCTGGTATAAGCTGCAGATCAAATAGAACTGGGCTTCCAAAAGTGGACTTACAAGGCCCTAAAGAATTGGACCCGGCAGCTTGTAGTGTAGTGGTACAATTTAGACGGAGAAATAGTGTAATTTTATGGCTAAGATTAACCGCTAAAATAACCCTTTTTTTAAGTTTTTTCTTTTTCTTTATGTTCTCTTTGTTTGCCCCCTTTTTACGAAGTTGTAGAATTTTTGTTTACTTTTTTTGTTTACTTTTTAATTTGTCATTTGAATTAAAAAGTTTCTTTCATCGACATTTAAAGTATGAAATAAGACCCAAAATGCCATATATTTTCTTTACTTTTTTGACTTTTTAATATGTCATTTGAATATAAAACTTTCTTTAATTGGCATTTAAAGTCTGAAAAAGAGACCCAATATGCAATGTATTTTCCCACAGCCAGACGTGTGTCACTTGTGGAATTATATGATCATCTTACATTTTGAATATGCACAAACACGTGGTTAGATGCAAAGTATATGTTAAAAAAAAAAAATGAACGTACCATTTTTATTATTACGATCTCCATTTTTTTTTTTTGGGCCAGAACACTAAATGTGAGATAAATCGTAATATACTATACTCTATATAGCAATTTAAAACTACTTATTAGTTAAATTTTGTTGGAAATTTGAAGACAAGGCAAGAAACATATATTATGTCTTACTTTTGTCCTTTAGTTGCTAATTCAAATAATCAATAGTTTAGATGACAAAAATCGTTTTTATCTAAAGATCAATTGTAAATATAAAAAAGTAGGAAAACTTATGTACTATGTACATAACAAAATGTTGAAAATCGTTTTTAATGATATGTTGCCCATGCATATAGCAATAATAAATTTTATTTTTCCAATTGACACATTTAACTGTTTGGTGGCTAGTCCTATTCTGCTCTTGTTTCATTTACAAACAAGAAAATCTTGGTTAAATATTGCGCATGCAAATGGTGCCCTAAGCATCATCATTAGGAAATGTTGATTGAGACAGAGAGAAAGAGACATTTTATTTAATTATTTATTAAGCCCTTTTGTCTTATTAATTCACTTTTTTTGAAAACATGGTTGACGTATTTTCTTTTTACGTCTCTTATTCGAATCCAAGTTTGTATGCGCCACACACATGGTCTCCCCTCCCAAATCTGAGAAATAGCTGTTTCTTGAAGCAAATACTTGTACAAAAGAATTTCTAGTTAGATACATATGTTATTTGTATACATCTAGAAACAAGTGTCATCCACCAAAGTCTACAAGGAATTGAGAATTGGAGGATAAAATGTCTAATTTAAAAAGCTTTAGAGGGGCAAAATTCTAATTATTAATAGGTATATAATTGGAACTTTAATTTTGCTAGCACAAATGTTTGGAAAGTTGCACCGACCGTCATGCCTGTAAGTCTTACATATTGAATAGTATATTCAAAGGACAAGAGTTGCATATCCAATATGGAATCGTATGCAAGACTTTAGGTGAACATTGTCATGATGAACTTGACTTGATTATTTTTACTTAGTTGCTAGATCCAAAAGTTACTTAAATTGTGCAAAATTTTAACTCCACAACTACTATATTTTTTAATCTGTTAGCTTAAAATAAAAAAAAACGAAAATCAGTTTACATTTGCCATGTTACATACGTATAAAATTTTCAGCAATACTCGTATTATGAAGAATGCGAAAGCTGAAAGAATGATTATTGTAGAAGCATGGATTGACTGAGTGGACCTGCTCTTCAGATGAGCAGATAGAATGTGAAGATCACTATTCAGACAAGCAAATATTGAATAGAGTAAAAACTTGGTAATGAATTTCTGCAAAATAGAACAGAGGTGAGGTGCAGAATGTAGTCCCTGGGTCATTCCAATGATCAAGTCAGAACCCAATGATATAAGCAGAATAAATTTAACTAATTTAATAGTTGAGAGTCATTAGAAGACTCTCACTTACCTAATAATGGAATTAGATGTTTATAGATAATCTATGCAAATTATGACTTTAGATAAAGTGGAGTAACTCTAATTTTAATTTAGGGATAATTTCACATAACTCCCCTGAGGTATCGTATTTATATGTAGTTCTCTATTGGTTTGAATAATTACACCTACACTTCCTACTTTACTTGGATGAGTAACAAAAATATGTCCATTGTGCTTCGTTAGGGGAAAAAACCAATTGTATATCCTGAAATACCCCTCTATGAATTTTTTAAAGCAAATTGAAAATCTTTGAAGATAATCCCAGCCCTTTAAATTTTTATAGAAAAAATAAAAAGCTTTACAAATATAATTGTTTATCCACGCCAGTTGCACCCTTCCCCATTGTTGATGAGCTCTTGTAGGCATCACCGCGACGATGGTGATAGATAGAGCACCACCAACATTATTTTTTATATAAAAAATGAAAAATGGTCAAACACATAGATCATAAACAAACAAAATGTCTCTTTTTCTCTTTCTCTCAACTTCTTCCACTTTTTATGTTCTTTTTTCACAACTCCTTCCCTATACCCTTTACAGAAATCAGCCTTTAAAATGCCCAACCTTTAAAAAAAATGAATGAGGGGAAGGAGATATATGATTAAGTTGAGGAAAGGGGTTGATTTAGGGTTGAAGATAATGTTTTGGAAGGAGGAGACTTGGAGAACGAAAACCAGGAGGAGTTATCGGTGGAGATTAATTCTTTTTCTTGTTTTATTTTAATTTTCACATATGCAAGTAAAAAGATTTGTCAAGGTTATTTTAGTCATTTTACATAGTTAGGGGAGGCATGTATAATTCCCAAAACCTCAGGGGAACTAGATGCAATAGTCAGAAAATTCAAGGATTTGTTTGAAATTATTCCTTTGATCTATTGGATAAAGGAAAGCACTATTAAATGGCATGTGCAACCTTTTTATTATTTAGCATTTAAAAGATGCCATATTTAGCATTTACATGATGCCACATGTCGTTATTTTATTGGTTGGTATATCATGCTACAACAAGTATCAAAGAAGCAAATGTCAAAAAACAACAAAACAACCGGACATTTGCCTGTTGCCAAATTTCAAGCTAAACAAAACTTTTGATGGTCTCGTGGAATTATAAAAATTCCTTTATAATCTAAAATGTTGAAATCAAGGGTAACAAATCATTGGTTAATTACTCAATCATTAGTTGAACTACATGCAAGTACATTTCTTGATGCTCTAAACTAGCCATTGTCAACATCATTTTATTCTTTACCTATATCCATTTCTTCATGCAGATTCTTTGTTTATTATTTTTTGCATGCTAATTAATTTATTATTCTCTTCAATGTTGAGGGCTCGAATAAACAAATGATATATGTTGCTAAATGCCTACTAATGGGACTAGTCAGATAAATATTATTTGTTAATAAATCTGTAGTGGGATTTTATTTAACTTTTTTCGAATGGAATAATTAATTAAGAGGGCTGTTTACTCATTCCACGAGGTTGTTCTCATTGGCATTGGCAATTACGAAAGCAATAGATGTGGGCTTACACCACTAATAGGTGCATTCAAGGTCACGAGAGATATAAAAATTATTTTTGTTAAGCTTTTTGACAAAATCTGGTTTTTGGCAAATGGAATTAGAATAGAATTAGACTTCTTCAGTCAAGTTGAATTCTGACCTCTAATTTTTATGGAATAAAAATATGCACTACTCTTGCAGGTATTGGTGAAATTCTATTCAAAGGGTGGATCTTTTCATTTGCGTCACAACAAGTGTGCAACTTTTTGGCAAAGATTATATTGTGAAACTGTATATATTTGAGATTGTTTGTTAAAAGAAAAATACCAATTTTGTGTTAAAAGAAAACACATTATTAATATAGGAGCATATATGATTATTTGTTTGGATACAAAAGTTGTCATTTATCTACCACATATATATATAGGTTGCAATACTTTCAAACCAATCTAGTTATTTATCGAGTTTGTCATTTATTTGCTACTGGAGCAAACTATTTTGCATCCTTGATGTGAATGCTAAACTTGCTGTGACTGTTTTGGATGTTATTACCTACTCATTATTGGGAAAAAAAAATTTATTGGTCATGTAGAAAAAAACCTCAGGATTAATAGGGTGCTATCATATGCATTATTTGAAATCGAATGTTTTAGTAGCAAGCTACCATAGGAACTTCTTGATGCTAAAGAGAAAAATGAGGGACAAAATTGAAGTTTTTAATTGTCGATTGCTTTGACCTTTTTATGATTTTTTTAAACTTTTTTGGATCAGATTCAGAAAATAACCTATTTAAACGTCCACTTCAATAATATTAAATTGAGTTAAATTTTGTGGCTATGAAATTGTTTCTTATAAACCACCTTGATATGGTGATGGGTTTGACATAGACCCCAATCTTGACATACTTATATGCTGTTTTAATCTTCTAAAGCTACATTTATGCTCAAAATATTTTTTTAGCATGCAGTACTATAATTTGATACAAATTAACTGAAAAATATTTATATAAGTATCATATTTTATAAACATTTCCAATTTCCTATTGTGAGTTATTATTGAATTAAGTACTAAAAAATTACAGATTTAGATTATTTATATAATTACTTGTACAAAGTGTGATTCAGGATGGAAAGGTGTTATTGCTTTGAAGCATCTAAAATTGTTAGCTTTGACTTTCCATTGTGACTGCCTGCCATTTATTATCAGGAAATAAGTCTTGCCTTGATGTAAATGCCATGTTTCATATGCAAGAAAAGAAAGGAAATGACATCACCTCCAAAATCACTGTGCTTAAGCCATCACGTCCACAGAAATGCGCTTCAGGCTGAAGAACAAACAAAATCCAATACTACTTCAGCTCTTATTACATAATTGTAGAGCCTTCGTTATTTGTTTGGTTTTGTTTTTTAAAAATATATTTTTAAAAAATGTTATACATGTTTCTAATTAAATTTTTATTTCAAAAATATATTTATCGAGAAAAATCTTTAAAACTGTTACAGTAATATTTTCTAAAAACATATCTAAAAAAACAACCATACACACAGAGTCAAGGGCTGTGTTTGTTTGGTCGTATTTTTTAAAAAACATATTTTTTCGAAAGTTCAAACACGTTTTTTAATCAACTTGTTATCTCACAAATACATTTATTAAGACTAATCTTTAAATTTAATACAGTAATATTTCTTAAAGAATACTCTAAAAAACAACCATGCAAACGGAGTCTTTTGCCAAAAAAAATGAAAAAAAAAGAATAGTAATATTAAAAACAATTATTATACAGACAAAGCATGAAAAGGTAAAAGAAGTTCCAAAGCCATCGCGTTGACCATCCTGATGATACATTGCATTCGTTGTAGCTTAGTCTTTATCGGACTTTCTTTACAACGTGTGAAGTGAAGACCAGAAATTCTGGTACATTCGATTATCCACGTGGCAATATAACGACCTTCCCTCGATCCAACCTCAGCACGTTTTGAATATTTTGCGATCCTATATAAATAGGAGAAACAGGTCAGTGTGCACTCTCAATCACCATAGAAAACAAACCTTAAAAGAAACGGCCAAAAATGGAAGGAGGAGAACCCAAATATCGGGGAGTTCGGAAGCGTCCGTGGGGGAAATATGCAGCAGAAATCCGTGATTCTGCGAATCACGGAGCCCGGGTTTGGCTCGGAACGTTCAACACTGCGTTGGAGGCGGCCAGAGCTTATGATAGGGCGGCTTATGCAATGAGAGGACATTTGGCCATCCTCAACTTCCCTGAGGAATATAATTTGCCAAGTAGCTCCTCCCATTTTGCTACCGCCGCCGCCTCGACGGCGGCTACTGCTTCAAGTTCTTCCAGTTCTTCCTCTACTCATAACCAAAGTCAGGCTAGTAGGGAGGGAGTTATTGAAATCCCGTATTTTGACAATAAGTTGCTAGAGGAGCTGCTTGGGGTGGATGAAACAAAAGAGAGACAAGATTGAAGTTTCTTACTCTCTTCTCAATTTCTTTGAAGTTTAATTGCATTGGTATGTTGTTTTGGTTTTAAATTTTGAGGAATGACAACTGTTTTTTGGATTTCTTTTTTTTTTTTTTGGGGGGGGGGGGGGGGGGGGGGGAGCTAGTTGGATGGATTTCTCTTGTTGTATCTAGTTGGTAGTTGAACCAAGGGATGCTTTTAAAAGTTTCTTGGTAAAGGCTAAGGGTACTCCTCAATATGTATGGATAAATGTTAGTAGAACAATTGAAGAGTACAAAGAAAAATGCTATGAAGTTTTCACCTAATTGTTTGTGATCGCATATATGTTGTTCTCTGCAACTTTCATTTGCATGTAGGATAGTAAATTTTTGCTGAGAAAATAAAAGAAAAGAGAAATAAGATTGCAAAAATGTTAGTGCAAGCAATCTTTTAACTGTGGTTGTATTAAGAATTGGTAATTTCTAAGTCTCAGTTTGGCAGCCATATGAAGAAAATCAAGTTCATAATGCTTCTGCGGGTTGTAGTATGTGCCATTGTAGGGCAAACTAAATGAAATCAAGTGGACAAAGCTTGTAGTATGTGCTATTTTGGTACGGTTGGTGTGGTTAGAGGTTGACTTGTGTTGACAAGCAATTTGTTTTATTCTGTGATGTGGGGCACATCAGGTATTTTCGTCCTTTTCTTTTCTTCTGCTTCTTTTGGTCTAGGAGTGACATATGTGGTGAGGTAATGTTTGGACTTTTGAACTCTATTATAATGCAGTTTTTCAAGTTTCACTTACTTGCCTGTTATGTATCAAATCTGTAAGGTCATTATGAATCAATGACAGAACAAGTTCAAAAAAATTATACTGACAAAAGTGCCTCACAATTGTGTAATTAGTTAAAAGAATTTCTGTTTCCCAGAAGAAAAACTAAAGAGATGTTTATTTATGAGAGAAGAGCAAGTTATTTATAAGGATCTTTCAGCTTTTGTAGCTTCCTTTTTTGGCAGCAATTTCTCAGTTAACGATAGAAAAAGAAATGAAAATCAATAGGGCCAAAATTAATTTTATCACGTAATTACTTCAAGAAGATTTTATAAACAAATATGGCATGCCATTTCTTGATAATGTTAACCGCCTTCATTGTTTGTCCTTTACTGACATTCTCTAGTAAAGTGAATGCTAAGTTTTTCTTGATCTTTCCATTCAACACATTTAATCATGGCTTTACTTCCTCAAAATCATTTCTTTCTCCATGACTATATGCAGGAAGGAGTTCAAGAATGAAGAGCAATCCAAGGTGGAAGTGTTTAATAATATCATCGTGAAGGAGGTAAGATTGATAACTGCAACATGGAGAAATTTTCCAAGAACAAAATAAAATTGGGAACTGATGATGGAATGGGGACTGAACCAAGCAATCTGTGAATAGTATAGAAAACAGAATATTGTGTAAACTTAAAGTTGAAATATAAATGATCGATTTGTGCGTGTCAGCTTATGAAAAGAGAGAAATATGTGTTGCCGTTTAATGGATGCCATCATCTTAAAAATAAGTTAGGTGCACTGACAAAAATATAGAACCCCTTGCGAGTTTCTATCTGAAATCTAATGACAAAAAAAAGGAACCAGAGTCTCAACAAGCAAGTTCAACTATTTAGGCTTCATCCTTGTTAGTTCAAAATGAATATCTCAAATTAA
This sequence comes from Mitragyna speciosa, assembly GCA_024721245.1. NCBI lineage: Eukaryota > Viridiplantae > Streptophyta > Magnoliopsida > Gentianales > Rubiaceae > Mitragyna > Mitragyna speciosa. The sequence goes on from CM045569.1 coordinate 4,145,298, forward strand.
ACTTAAGTACTTAGACTTAAGTTATATATTTGTCCATGTTATTTAAATTTTTCGATGTGGAATGGGATGTTGTATTCACCCCTCCTTAGGACGCAAAGCCCAGTTCATATCATAATCCGAATTGTCTACTCAATTTTGTTAGATTCTAGAAATGTCTCGTACGAGCTTTAGAAGTTGCTCCCTTCCTTAGACCGACGTAGTACTTAGTCTTATATAGCACTTAATTCATCTACTTATTTGTGTAGTTGTGGCCCAATACCATTGATCCAGTCTAACATCGTGTAGAGACCATATGAGAATCATTCTGATACCATTCTATCACCTCGGGTCCACAGGCTTTGTGGGTGACTAGAGTCTCAATAGCCAAATCCAACGATTTGGACTCCATCCTCACTAGTACAAAATGGATATCTTAAGTTAGACTTTAGTATTTAAACTTATATATACATTGATCTATATTACTTCACTTTTTTCTAATGTGGAACGGGATATTACGACATTTCTCGAGGATGATACCACTGCTCTTACACTGGTTATAATTTCAGCTACCGCTCTAATGGTTGAAGGCTGCACTACCTCTGAAAATGGCCATGTTTCTTGCCTTCCATAGTTGATAGATAGTCACTGATAACATCAATCTTCTTACCTGGTTGAGAGCACGAGATACATGTTGTGCTTAAACATTTCGTCCATAGCATGAAGGCAATTTTCCAAGCTAACCCTAATTCGACAGTTTAGACTTGCATCAGAATTATTCCTAGCGCCACCAGTTAACATGGCAATGCATAAATAGCTATCACCATAAACTGATACAACAAGATCATTTCATAATGCTGGAACACTTTCATATAATCCTATCACAAAAAGCTTCAAACGCTAAAAGCTAACAACCTTTAGCACCATCACCTGCTTTAGCTAGCTTATTGTATATACCGGAGGAATCTCATATAGTTATCTTGGATTTTCGTCAACTATGCTTCACCATTGATTAGCTAATGCAATCTGCAAAAATGGTCCAGAATATAAATCTGAAGATCCATCTTAAGTCGATTATGTGGATGGAATTAGCCCTAGAGATTGATATGGCTGATCAATGATCTCTAGAACAATTCCTATTAATGCTATTTTAAGCCAAACGCTCTTTTATCATTAGCAAATTGCAATGATAATTTTGCCAAATTCATTTGGCTGAAAATAATTTAGCCAAAATTCTGTGTCGATTACACTCTATCCATTTATAACTAGTGAACTATTTGTTTTCCTCTTTTCTTAGATACTCTTTTAATTCATGCTGAATCAGAAAATTTCTTTTCTTTTCAATTTTTGACTATTTCCATTCAAAAGAAGCATGAAAGTATAATTGCCCACAAGAACTCAATTCTTCCTTTAATCCCAAAATGTATCAATTAAGAGAATCTGATATTACTAAGGTGAACTCAAGGGTTTACCTGGTCATAACTTATTAAGAAGGGAGAAATTAACAAAAGCATTTCTTCCCCATTATTCTCCATAATCTATACATAATTACCAGAACAAGCTGGTAAAACATCCAAACAAAACAAGAGGAATGTTTCTCAGCACCCAGAAAAAAAAAAAAAAAAAAAAAAGATGAAGAAGTAGAAGAAAAGAGAGCTACTGCATATATGAGCTCTCCACCAGTCTCATCATTTTTCATTCTTTTCCTTTTCTTCAAATTCAAGAAGCTCCTCCAACAAACTATCATCCAAATATTCGAACTCAAAAACTTGTTTCTCTTGGCCAATTGCTGATGATGAAGAACTTCCCCTCTGCTCAAAACCCTGAACGGCGCTAGAACTCCCAGATGATGCTGATGAAATTGATGAAAATGAGGAAGAAAACGTTGAAGATGATGAATAAAATGGCTGAGAACGAGGAGCGAAAGGAAGCTGAGAATGATACTCATTCGGAAAATTCAATATAGCAAGATGACCCCTTATGTTAAATGCAGCTCTATCGTAAGCCCTTGCTGCTTCTTCTGCAGTCTCAAATGTTCCTAGCCACAGCCGTGCACCTTGCCTATTTGGATCACGTATCTCAGCCGCGTACTTCCCCCACGGCCGCCTTCGAACGCCCCGGTACCGGACTTCTTCCTTCTGTTTCTCTTCCTTCTCTTGCATTGCCTTACCCCCAGAGGAAGAACCCTCTTCCATGTTCAAATTTTCAGGCAAAACATGGTCAAAAAAGCTTTCTTGGTGGCTAATGTTAGGCTGCTATGACTAATGTTGTATATTAATATGGATTCTATGACGTTGGCAAAAAGTTTGGGGGTATTTAATTAATTTAATATATGTAATAGTATTTGCTAGTAATTGGTTGCATGGAAGTTTCACAAAAGATAAATTAAAATTCAATTGTTAGACCAAATCTAATATTATATTCAAAGGGCTAATTGAATAATAATTTTACCACACAGATCAGATTCACATCTAAATAGTTCATGGCTCGTGAATTGGGATGTGGCGGGGGGTAACTCTTGATGATAAAAGTTAAACTTCGATCTAGTATGAATTTAGACTTTCGAGTTGTTTGAATTCGGTATCTTTTAGTTGGAATTTAGAACCAATAATACATTAGAGGATTCAATAATTATTTTGTATGAGTTGAATTTCTTGCCCACAGCCATCGAAAGTAGACAAAAAAGACGTGTTCTAGTGCGTCAGAAGTTTCAATTTTTTGGCCTCGTTTCTGTCTTATTAGTAGCAAGCTTTCATGTATCGTGATGATATATGATTTGCCATGATTTGACGCAATTTTGTTTGAGCTTTTGCCCTTTTCAAGAGCTAGAGTTAATTACAGTAGCAGTCCCTGGATTTTTCAGAAACCTTTTTTTGTTCCTTCAATTTTAACTTCGTGTATTTAGCCCCCCAATTAATTAAGCAGTCTCGATTAAAAAAAATTACTTTTGGTCCACTTAAGGCATAATTGGTTTGTTTATTTGATTTAATTACGTAAAAAAGAACCTTGAAAGTCCTTGAAGTTTACAAGAAAGTTTCTAATCATTCAGACTGTTCTCTGTTTTATACTTAAACTATCTGGTTGGTTATCATCCTTGATTAAAAGTCTTGAATTGAGTAATAGAATGTTTAACAAGCTGATCAGGTTCTATTTCCTACTCTAAAATCTGTAAACTTTTGAAAAAAGTCCCTTGTGGTATTTCCGACAATTAGTCGTCGTTAATTCTTCTCCTACAATGTGCTTGCTTACTCAACATTACTTCAATTTTGTAAAATCGTTTAAAATACAATGGGTGACTTTAAGTATAAAAAACATTCAAGGTTCCAAATAGATTTAAAAGTATAGGGACTTTTGGATGAAGGATAATTATCCCAAAAAGTGGTCTTTTTCATCTGTTTAGGTGGATTGGAATAAAATGACAATTAGATTGTCAAACTAAAATCTGTTTGACAGATTCATCATCACTTTTTACAGTTTGATAATGACCAACCTTTGCTAGATAATATTCTTTACAAAGTTAATGTTCACTTACAAGATTTGGTAAACTAAATTTCAACAGTGAATTTGATTAAATCTTTGTGTGCCCGGAGAGAAATGGAAGTGTTAGACATAGGACTATTTTCATTGAACAAATTAATTATGTACATGGTGAAAATAGCACCTAGGTCATTCTCATCATGGTCATACCATGAATTTACCGTTCTTTGACAATATGTAATGGTATTACATTAGTAAATTCTCCTTTTGCTAAATATTTTAATGATAATGTTAGTTGTTGGGTATTTCAATTAAGATGATATATGTAATGACAGCATAACTTCCTTTAGGACCCACCATATAAAGAATTTACCCTCCAGGTGCATGAACTTGAGGCTAAAATTTTATCGTACATGCTATTATTTCCTTTACTAGGTCAAAAAGAAATGCAAGGAATTGTTTTGAAAACAAAAGGTTTGACATGACACCTGGTACAGTCTTTTTAGATCACAATTGGTACAGTTAATGTTCTACAATGTCTCAGTTAATTGTGGTGAATTGGCTCTAGGTTTAACAAGAAAAGTGAACAATGGGACTGGCATTAGGCTAGCTAGTTTGACACTCTAGCTTCGGTAATATTCAATAGATATTGTTAAAAGAAATGAAACATTCACCCTAATTGATCCCTTTTTTTATACCTCTCAAAGGCATTACTGCTACAATTCTAACAAGAATAATGGTCAACTACGAAGTATTCTTCTCAAGGAATAGTTATTTTTCACTTGCTTCTTTTGTCTAATTGATCAAATTTTCACTAAGCTTTCTATGCTTAAAATTTGAGATAAGACTTCATCTCAACTAGCCTATGTCCTATTTGGCATATAATTTATAAAATATGATTGAAAATGCTGTGTTTCTAATTATAGTCAATAAATATTTTAAGATTATTCTACGAACAGTTATAAAATAGATGAAAAATATAATTTGGACTCCTAACCTTCTCGAAATGGCCTTTCATTTTTTACTTTTTACTGCGGATAAAAGTCTTATTGTCATTCCAACCACTTTACGCGCATACAGAAAGAAAAAATAGAAGCCATTTATATATTAATTCATGGGAGAAAGACAGTTGAATGCCGAGAAAAGGATTCTGTTCACAGGACAGATTTATTATTGTTTTTAATCTAATATTGTTTTAGTGATTAAGACACTGATGTGCTTTTCTTGCTGTTCAATTTAGTAGCAGTATTTTCCACTTACAGGTGGTTTGATTAAATATTAAGATGATAACACGTGTAATTTTGAATTGAACAAAAGCTATCAAAGACTACATCTCGTGACTAGTTGAAACAATCTAGATCTTTTTTTTTTTTTTTTAACCTGAGTAGAAATAATCTAGATTTTACTTATACATCTATTGTTTTACAAACACCAACAAGAATTCAGTAAAAATTTGATTATTTTCAAAAACAAAAATCTTCTACTACGTTTTATCTATTGCACTCTAAGTTATACATCGAAAGAGTGATGCACAATCAATTAAAATTCAACCTCTTTATAACTTATTAACACAAGAGATATGCGTTAATTGATTAAACGTATAACATAAAATGTAACATGTAAATTGGAATAGAAAATCTGTAACCTTTTGGCCATCACTATAATTGCTTTTGGCATGAGGCTACAATTTTAGTATAACGGAAGTTAATTCAGTTTGGTAATTCGACTAAAATATTGTGGCCCAAATCGTCTGTTGTAGAAATTTAATGTTCAAAAGAAAAAAAAAATTGATGAAAGTGATTGGTCGAACCAAAATTATAATATGTTCCTATTTTGTGGTGGCCATACGCTGGTCAGACCAGCCCATAAAAAATTTATTTGAACTGACCAAAATCTATGGACCACACCTTTTAATTCGCATAAGCTGGCGTTGTGGCTTACCTCATCAAGATTAAGACTTGAGAGTGTAAATGAAAGACTAGGTTTTGTTTAATTGACCAAGAATTACTTGAGGAGAAAGGAAAGAGGGATATGCAAACGTTGCCAAACTTCTTCCTACCCACCTATATTAATCTAAGTTTTGTTTGATGTAATATGGTAGTCTCACGTGAGGTGGAGTTCTCTGATGAAACTTCCCATGAAAGTGGTGCTTTCATTTTTAAGATTTTTCAGTGTCTTTGATTCTCTTTTGTCTTTTTCCATTTTTAATTTCTAGAATCTTCTTATGTTGTCTTTATCAATTTCACATATATACAAACATGAAAACATATGAAAACGAAGGGAAGAAGAACGTGAAAAAATTTGCATTTGCATGTGTTAATGCACAAGCCGTTGTACTCTTCTTGAACCTAAGAAATACTGGATATTTATTAACATAATATAGCTACGGGTAGAAAATTGGTGATGTCATGAAGATCTCCTGCATTGGAGTTTGTTTATTAGAAATGACTTGTACTACTAATTGCGTAAAAAAATTATAACTAAAGTTTTAAGTTTAATCAAACTCCGGGCGGAAATAAAGCAACGGGCTTTTTTTGAGTTGTTAAACAAGTTTACTTTTAATTATGATTTATTCATTGAGAGTTTGCCGCTTCATAGTCTTATTTCTATAGAACATTACTAACTTGAGAATCGGAGTTTATCTAAGAAAAATTTCATCGTCTCACTGTAGGTTTAGATCTAGACAAATATGAATTACACATGTAAAATAATATTTCCCAGTCGTGGAATAACATTGTTCAATGACACTTTGGCATAAGAAGTTTACTATTTTGCATTATTGTTGCATGCTATGTCGCGACAATCTGGGGATTTATAGTGTGGTAGTCGTTGTAATTGAAATCATAAGATTGTACAGAAGGATATTAAATCTTTGGAGGTGGAGCAAAGAGGTAATAAAAGTCAGAATGCCATGAATGAACCTAACTTATAGTTTGGAGTGAAGAAATTTCTTATTTGTAATCTCTGCTACCGCTGGCGTTTGTACAAATTTGCTTTTTCTTTTTGGCTATTTATTTGAGAGTTCTGATCTCACATAGTCTTTTTTTTTTTTAATTTGGAAATTCATTCTGAATGTTCTATTTCTCCTTTACTCATATTATATAATATGTTCTTAATTTGATTATACTTACCTCGGCTAAAAAAAATTCAATTTATATGCGTGTTTCAAATGATAGATTGCAACTTTAAATAGCTGGAAAGTTGGTCACTTTGATTACAATTTAACATGCAAACTTTATCTTTTCTACCTTACTAACATAAATAAACGTGGTTTTGTCGCCTTTTTAAATCTCTGATTTAATTTAATTGCTAACCAAAATCAATAATCTCAAACTTCAAAACTTCTCTTAGCTGATATGATTTAAGTCAATTCTGTACTTGAATCAACCTTACTGGGACTCTTTCAATACATTACAACCGCCCAATGTCATAGTTTTTAACCAAGCCGATCTTGGAAGAAAGAAGCAGTAATTTACAAAACACTTTATATAACCAGTTTTAGATAGACATAACTCAATTCTACAAACATGTAAACATTAACACTTAAACTGGTATAAAGTTTTGATCCGTATGTAATTAGATAATCCTAAATCCTCGTATCTCCACTATAGAAAAATGCTCTATTATGTAATGAGCTGAATTTAAATGCTATTATTCAGTAGTATGATAAATTTTTCTCACCAAAACTTTAACAAAAATGGTAAAGATTGCATAGACGAGTGCAAGGGTTGACCTTATCTTGTGATAGATACCATAGATACCATGCATCTGTAGGTCATGGGTTAAGAAAAAACAAATAATCTGCATAAATTTGTAATCCAAAATGTATTGCAATAGCTGCATGTTCCAATAGGCTAGATCAAACTTAAAAATTGCAAAATATCCAATAATTCTCAAACGGTAGATATTTCACAGTCTCTTTCATACTTGAATTTAGAGCGGAAGTAAACTACACTTAACGTCAATATTTATCCTTCTATAGCTTGATAAAGGGGGTAAAACTGCCTCGACCAAGGCTGAAGAATATCATCAACAATAAAAATGATATCTCCCTCTGCATGTTGTTTGAGTATCTCCTCTAATTTCAATGACAGTGATAATCAGTTCCGTCAAGATAAACCAGCAACATTGAGCTTGATGACCTTCCTTGGCTTCATGACAAGAGGGGTGTTATATTCGTGAATTTGATTGTTTGCGAACTGGGGCAAGTTGTGTGTTTAGGTTTTATCCCATTCTACACAAACTATAGACCCTCTACTTCATCTCCCCACCTTTAGTTTCCCTTTGTCCCCAATATCTAGCTTCCTATCAAGTCTACAATGTTGTGATCATATCATGATTATTGGTATATAAATTTTGGGTTAGCTTACACTATCAAGGAAAGAAGAGGCTTGATGAGAGAGTTAGGACAAAAGATAAGTTGGGTTTTCTTGGACATTGTATTGTCTTTCTAGTGAAATTTATCTCATTGATATATGCAATGTTTGTGAATTGGCTGAATACTATACATTTGATAGGAATTCCGTTTATTATGGAACTTGTGTCGAACTAGTACAAAGCGGGACTGGTGACTCGTCTTCATTCTCTTGGCAATTTTATCTAAATATTGTTAAATAAAAAAAAAGTCCCCATTTTGGGTCACTTTTTTTTTTGGTTCCCATATTAACGTCGCCGCACACACCTTGTGCGGCGACTGATTAAATTTTTTCTTTTTATTCACTTGGCAGAGTGTGTCAGGAGGGCTTTTTGTGCAATTTTTAGCAAATGTTAGAGTCACCGCACAAGATTTGTGCGGTGACTCTCCCATCCGAATTTTTTTTTTTTAATAGGCGGGGCGTCTTTGGGGGTATTTGTGCAATTTATGGGTAATGTGAGAGTCACCGCACAAGCTTTGTGCGGCGACTATCACACCAAAATCAAATTGCACAATCGGTCCCTCAAGCAAAAAAAAAAAAAAAAAAAAAGGAGTGAAATGCAATTTTTTGGTGTATGTGACAGTCACCGCACGTTGGTGGTGCGGTGACTGTCACACGCATTTCACTCTTTCATTTCACTCCTTTTTTTTTTTTTTTTTGGTTGGCCGATTGTGCAGTGTGAGAGTCACCGCACACAGCAAGTGCGGTGACACTCACACCAAATCCAAATTGCACAATCGGCCCCTCAAGCAAAAAAAAAAAAAAAAAGGAGTGAAATGCAATTTTTGGTGTGTGTGACAGTCACCGCACCACCAACGTGCGGTGACTGTCACATACACCAAAAAAAAAAAACCAGCAATTAAAAAAAAAAACCAGCAATTAAAAAAAAAATTTGGGGATAGAGAGTTGCCGCACAAAGCTTGTGCGGTGACTCTCACATTACCCATAAATTGCACAAATACCCCCAAAGACGCCCCACCTATTAAAAAAAAAAAAATTCGGATGTGAGAGTCACCGCACAAATCTTGTGCGGTGACTGTAACATTTGCTAAAAATTGCACAAAAAGCCCTCCTGACACACTCTGCCAAGTGAATAAAAAAAAAAATTTAATCAGTCGCCGCACAAGGTGTGTGCGGCGACGTTAATATGGGAACCAAAAAAAAAAGTGACCCCAAAATGGGGACTTTTTTTTTATTTAACAATATTTAGAGAAATTTGCCTCATTCTCTTACTTGTGGATTTTTGGTCAAGACTCTTAAAGCGAGGAAAGGGAGTTAGAAGAAGGAAGATCAAGAACTTGAAACAAGAAGAGAGAACTCGGAGAGGGAAGATCAAGAAGCTTGATCTAGTTACTTGAAGGAAGAAAGATTTGTTTCAGTTGAGAATATTAATAGCTCAATATATGTTTTATATAATATTTTAACGATTTACACATTGATACTATTAATGGCTCAAGAAATATTTTATATAATGTTTTAATGATTTACAAATTGAAACTATCAACGGCTCAAGGTATGTTTTATATAATGTTTTAACAATTTCTAAATAGATACCACGATGGCTCAAGATATGTTTTATATAATGTTTTAACGATTTAGAAATCATAACCAAAGATATTGAATAGCTGACATGTGATATTAGAGCATGTGATTGAGGTATGTGATTTGTAAATCAATGAAAAAAAAAACTTGTTCTTGATTTGTTTGTCCATTAGAACTGACTCGTACGACTAATTGCATAAATAATTTGCTGTTATAACTGAAGTTTTAAGTTTAATAAAACTTGGGAGGAAATAAAGCAATGGGCTCTTTTTGGGGTTAAATAAATTATATAAGGTTACTTTTAATTATGAACATTACTGACTTGAGAATCAGGGTCTAAGAGTCTAATTAAGAAAAAATTCATCGTCTCATTATAGGTTCAGATCTAGACAAATAACAGTTACACATGTAAAATAATATTCCGCAGTCATGGAATAACGTTGTTTAAAGGATTCTCAGGCATCGGCAGCATACTAGCTTGTATTATTGTTGCATGCTATTTTGCGACAATTTGAGGATTTATAGTGTGGTAATCGTTGCAATTGAAGGCATAAAATTGTACAAAAGGGTTAAATCTTTGGAGGTGGAGGAAAGAGGTGATACAAGTCAGAATGGGATGAATGAACCTAACTTATAGTTTTAAATGAAGAAATTTCTTATTTGCAATCTCTGCTACTGTTGGCATTTGTAAAATTTTGCTTTTCCTTTTTGGTTATTTATTTGCAAATTCTGATTTCAATAGTCTTCTGTTTTAATTTGGAAATTCATTGTAAAAATTATATTCGAAATGTTTTGTTTTCTTGATTTGATTATATTGACCTTTGTTCGTTATATATTTGACTTCTATGCACATTTCAAATGATAGCTTTGCAACTTTAAGTATCTGGAAAGTTGGCCGCTTTGATTACCATTTAATATGCAAACTCCATTTCTTCCACCTTATTAACATCAATATATATGACTTTTGTTGCTTTTTAAATCTTTGATTTAATTACAACCAAAATCAGCAGTCACAAACCAAGATCAGCAATCTCAAATTCAAAACTTCTCCAAGCTAATCTGATTCAATTCAATTCTATGATCGAATTAAACTTTACTTCTTCGAGAAGAGTTACAATTATATACCAAAAAACTTTCGATCAATAATTTATAAGGGGGCACAACTCAATTCTACAAACATAAACAGTAACACAAACTGGCACATATTTTTGCACTATACGTAATCAGATTACCCTAAATCCGATATCTTTACTAAAAACCAATGCACTACATGTAATGAGGTGATATTTATATCCAAAAACAATGGTACGATAAATTTTTGTCCTTATCACTTCAATGAAAATTGTACAGAGTGCATAAACAAGTGCAAAAATTACAGTATCTCCCGGTGTTCAACAAGACCCGGAGCGGTTTGACCTATATAATACAACTTCATGGTTGACCTCATCTTCTAATAGATATCATACAGCTAAAAACAAATCAGCTGTATAAATTTGTAATACAAAATACATTGCAATGGATGCATATGCCAATAGAGCAGATTGAACTACAAAAATTGCATGCAAAACATCTACTAATCCTCAAATGGTAAATATTCCAGAGTCCCCTAACATGCTTCCACTCAACATGGAAAAAACCAGATTTAACGTCAACAACTCTAGTTGAGTACTATAAATGATCTGAAGTGATTCCCTGACTAAGTTGAAGACCATAGTCAAGAATATACAGAAATTTGGTATTTAATATCAAATAGGAAATGTGAGTGTAATTTTGTATGGAGAAAGAATGAATCCTTCTGTATCGTGTATGTGTGTTTTTACGAGTTTGTGAGAATTTAAGGAATAGAATGTGCGAAGGTGTCCAATTTATTGTTTCCTTGAGGGAGAAATATAATGAACTGGAAGTCTTGTTAGTTATTTGTATAATAATTAGTTATGATGGTTTGATTAAGCATGCCTTTGCTAAAAAAAAAACTTAGTTTTATTGTGGTTAATATGTAGGGAATTTGTTCATGTAGACTTTTAGAGGTGATTAAAAACATAATTAATTGAATATATATTAATAGCATACATTAATACCAAAATATATATGCTGCACAAAAAAAAAGAATAGTAAGTTTTTCTCAAGAAAATTGTAAATTATCAAATAATATAAATGAATTTTTTTTTTGAGAAAATTTATGGCTCATCATATAACTTGGTGTAATCTTTTTTTTTTTTTTGACAATAATGACAAACTAGGTTCACTTAAATCAATTTAGGAACATAAGTACACATCCAAATAATCTTTATATTGGGCAAATAGTGAACAAACGCTGAAAATACACTTTTGCATGCCAACTCAAATGCTATATAAATAAAAGGATATATTAATTTAATGGTAGTTCATTAATCATAATTATTGTAAGATTAATGATGTGTGTGTGTTGTTCATTTAATGGCATATATTTTTTGTTAGCATCATGTACTCTAATAATTTTTAATGAATTTGAATTTATTTAACCATGAAAATAGTCAAAAGAAAGTGTGATGGAAAATTTGTAAAACAATTTAAGAATAGATGCGAACTAGAGAGACCTAATTTGGTGATACTAATTATATAAAGGAAAATATAAAACCCTGAGATTTTAAGTTTACGTGTATTCTGTAATTTCCTTGAAAGTTTACGACTGCTGTTTCACTGTAGCTCGTGCAATGAGGGCAAGGATGATCTTAGAATATATGGTGCACATGGGAAAATTCTTAATTGCAACCGGTCCACACCCGCACCTATATATCTTATAGTTTAAAATAAAGTCATATAAGTATCTTTGCATCACTTTCTTATATTAGCATGTATCATTCTGCTTATGTGTCACTTTTTTATACTACAAGGTTTATAGGTGGGGTCGTGTATTTAGTCCACCTAAGAATCTCCCGCACCCATGATACCTACCGCAACTCTCAGGAGTGACAATTTTACCAGAAATGACTTATGGACAACTGGTCATTAGGGGGTGTGCAAGTTGACCTGGTTACCTGAAAATTCGGCCGATCCGATCCAGACACAATTCGAAAAATGTGGGTATCCAACCCACCGAGTTTTAGCAGATACGGGTCATATGCCGGTTACTCTATTAAGCGAGTTGCATACAGATCATGATTTTTAAAACCCAACGGGTATCCTACTCGACCAGCATATAGGGATAATAATGTAATTTTATAAGGTTTTCTAATATTAATATGTGATTTTATTATGTAATATTACTACGTGATATTATTATTATGATGTAATATGCTATTAAATATTATTATGTGATATTACTATGTAGTATTTTTTATTTTTCATTAATATTAATATAAATATCTTTTATTCTTATTTTGTAGAAATTCTAGGCAGTAAAAGTACCGCATTATCAACATTGAAAAGTGAAGAATTAAAGATGCGGTACTATAAACTCTAGTTATGATAGTTGTCTTGTGTGTTTTTTTTTTCATTCTTTGCCTAAAAAACATGGTTGGTGTTTATGTTATAAAACTCGTGTGTATGGTGTTTCTCTATCTCAAAAAATTAAAATTTTCTTTAGTGCTTGCGATGAACTCATGGTTTGTAACACTTGATTTAATATATGTTATTTAAGTTTATATTTGTTATAAATGACGCTTTAATTATTATTAGATTATCTAGGATTTAAAGCAAATTTAACAATATGCAGGTACGACCTAAAAAAAACGGATATCTGACGCGAAAAATTTCGATATCCGACCCGCCGAATATCTCCATATACAGATACGGATACAGATTACAACTTTGCCTGACCTGCATATGGCGGGTCGGGTCAAAAAATACCACATGCGGGTCGGATATCCAAATCGTGTGCACCCCTACTGGTCATCGAGTTGAGTAGGATATCACCAATTGGTTGAGCCTTGATAGCATTAAAATGGAAAAGTATTAAATGCATCATGTGTACTATCACGTGATGTAATAGAATCAATAATTTATTGGCATGTGATTATGGTGGGCCATGCTTTATATTACTTGACAATATGTAATTGGTTCCCATAAATCACGTGGTGCACATAATACTTTCTCCAGTAAAACTTGCCTTAGCCCAGCTTGAACAAAATTTCTTGATAATTCTCGAAAATCTCAACAGTCACAATCCTTCTCTTTCGAAATTCCTTTTCTTTTTGGTGAAATAGAGTCGGAAGTCCAAGAGGAGAAATTAACGTTTTTTGAATGTTTTCTTAAAGAAAAATACTACTGTAATATATATATATATATATATATATATATTTTTTTTTTTTTTTGTGTAAGTATGTCCGTAAGATAAAATGGCAATTAAAAAGTATGTCTAATAGATTTTTTTTTTTTTTTAAAAACCATTAAGAAGCCTTACATATTTTTCTTAACTCACTAAGATAGCGGGAAACATGGCTTCCTTAATTGCTATAAAAATTTTCCAAGATCCATTTTTTAATTTGATTAGTCAATTTTGATAAAGCCCATCTTCTTTTACTCGACATGCCACCCACCAAGAGGCAGTCAACTAGATCTTGTTCTTGTTGTGGACTTTCAGATTGGGCCAATTTCCTCAATGGGCCATGGGGAATAGTGTTGGTTTAGTAGATCCATAAAAACGAACCCATTGATATTCTCTTAAGATAAAAATTCGAAACTTTTTAAACTTTTTGGTTTGCATGGTTACAATATAAACATTCGGCTATTCACTAAATCTTTTAGGGCCATTAAGTGGTTAAATTCATTATCGAATCATGTTCCTTTTCATTCTAGCATTGTCCAATTCAACCTTTAATTTTTTCTATAACTATTGTTCAATTCCTTTATCAAGTCCTCAATCCAAGGGATGGAGTTGAGTACATTCTTGTATCCTGGAGGGTCTATTTGTTTGATACTGTTTTTTGAAAACATGTTTTTTAGAAACCTCATATACATTTTTCAACTATCTTTTTATCTCACATACACATTTGCCAAGGAAAATTTTTAAAACAATTACAATAATATTTTTTAAAAAACACCCCAAAAAACACTCATTTAGACACAGCCACAAATGCCCAAAAGGAGAAAATGAGTGGAAATTTTTGTGCATTGGTCTCCCCTTTTTACTTTTTTTCCTAACTTGCAAAAAGAAAATGAACAAAATGGTGGGAAAATATTTTCTTTAGAAATCAAATTAATGTAACCTAATCGTAGGCCACCCAAACAGAAAAACAATTAGTGAAATTTATTTTTATCGAACCAATTCAATGAGTGACCTACCTTATTTTTTTCCTTTACTAAGTGCAATGTAGATAAATCAATCTAAAAGCATAATCATCATCATGAAAGCTGAAGCTATTTGTGTCTTGCGACATAAAGATTAGGCTGTGGAATCACTATTACGTTAATTAATTAGCTAGGCAAACAAAGAAGAGTTTGGCAGTGTCTTTGAGGCACTGAAATTCTAGTGTAATATTCCAAATCCTAAATATGCTTAATTGGTGAGGTGAGAGACATAATCATCCAAAATTAAAAGATAACCAATTAAAACTCTCAAGCTAACAGATTTTATTAGGGCATGCATTAGAATATGCAAACATTTATGATATGTTAATCCTCGTAGATGGTAAGTTAATCTACATGTTCCCAACATTTATCAGCTGATTTAATTATAAGCCATTTCTTGAGGTGCAAATGAAGTTTGTGATCAATCACATTACTACGTTAGCAAGTGTTTTCAATCTTCAATTATTTTTGTTTTCTTAAACATAAGAGAACTACAGCTCAAACCAAAAGTGTTGAGTGAGTAATTGCACGGTGGATAAGATGTAAATACTTAGTAGTGACTAGTGAGTACTGAGTAGTATCTTGGTTCGTAAATTTTGGTCTTAAATTAAATCTTTAGCTCATGTCCCTAAGAAGATTTTCTCTGAAAGTATTAAACCTAATTGAAAAAACTTTCGTATTCTGCGTATAAGTGGATGTTATCTCTCAGCTACCCCGGTAGTGTATTCGAAAAAGGCATAGGCCATGCATTTTTTTCCTCTGATGTCCTAATTTCAATTTTCTGACTACAATTATATTTAAATAAGCGAGGAAAAATATTAGGGATAATTTCACATTCTTTCCTAAAATTTTTCATAATTTTAGGTAACTCCCCTCAAGTTTTGAGAATCACACTTACACCCCATGTATTTATATTTGTATGGCAATAAAAATCTATTTTCATAATATAAACCAAAAACACCAACTAAATATCTTAAAATACCCTTAATTAATTTTAGAAATAAACAATAAGTAAAAAATGTAGAAAGACCCTAAACTGAAAGTTTTTTGCTTCTCTAATTGGGCCTCTCAAGTTATTTAGGCATCTTATTTTAGTAAATTAGTCATCTCTTTCTTACTAATATTTTGTCTATAAGATTTGGATAGATAAAAAGGATTTACTTGAATTAGTCAAATAATTGAGTTTTGGAGAATAGAATCTAATGGGGATTGAAAATTTATGTAACAATATAAGTACTTTGACATTATGGAATATTGAAAATTTATGTAACAGTATGAATACTTTGACATTATGAACTAACTAATTATTTGAGATTTATTTTTCTTTTTAAAACAAAATTAAGGGTATTCTAACGTCACTACAAGAAAATAGATCATTAGCGACGACATGTTTTAGTGACAACAAAATCTTGTCACTGAAGAAGAATTTCAGTGACAAAATTACCCTTGTCACAATTGGGTGGCAACTTCAGTGACAACGGCAAAAATGTTGTCACTGATTCTTACCCACCCCATGGCGCCAAGCTACATTATTGCCAAGAGCAAGACGTCATCACTAAATATATAATCTATAGTGACAATATTTTAAAGGTTGTCACTGAAAATTAATTAAGGCATTAGTGACAACATTTGCTATGTAGTGATAGCATCTTGTCATTGAAATATGTCATTAAAACAAACTATTTAGTGACGACACAAGTTGTTGTTACTTAAATTTTTACTGTTCATAAATTATTTATTGGTAATCTTTGTTGTCACTGAAATGAATTATTTAGTGATGACATGAGGTGTTGTCACTGAAGCAAAACAATTTAGTGGCGGCTGTAGTTGAATAGTAATGCATTAGTGATGAGATTTTGTTGTCACTGAATGTTGAATGATAATATATTAGTGATAACAGAAGGTTGTCACTGAAGCGCAGTGCATCAGTGACGACCTATTGTTGTCACTGACTATTGAATGATAATGGATGGTAATGCATTTGTGTCGATGAATGTTAATGCATCAGTGACTACAAAGTCGTCACTAATAACAGTCCATTAGTGGCGACAATCGTTGTCACAAATAGTGTCACATTTAGTGACGACTTTTAATTTTGTCACTATTCACAATTAGTTACAGGCTTTTAGTGACGACTCAGTGGCGACTCGTATATTGTTGGTGAAAGGAATTAGTGATGACTTTCGCATTTTTTGTGACGACTTTTTGTTGTCACTATTAACGATTTTTCTTGTAGTGCGTGTTTGGTTAGTGTTTTAGGTTACATTATCAAAATGAGTTTTCTTGTTATAGAAAATATAACTATAATGTGTGACAGCCCCACCTTGCCCAGAGGCGCACCAAAGGGCTTAGCGGACTGCCTGCCTAGCTCTCGCCAGGGCTCGATGCACGCACTCACGTGAAAATCCAAACGTACTTAACTTAAAATAAAATAACATGAAGTGAAATGGAATAAAATAAAACAAACTCTTATTATTTAACTTAAAGATACAAGTCATAGCAAAAGTTACAAGTCATAATTTACATAATTTTTCACAATAATAGCCTAACACAGTGCGACTATTACAACAACTAAAACACTTCTAATAACCAAAAACCAGTTGGTCCCGCTTAATTTTTCCGGTAACCTGAGTAAAGGAAAACAAATAAAATGGAATGAGCTATAATAGCCCAGTGAATGTCCAATTCATGCAAACATATCAAGAACTCATTATTTCGGGTCATGAAAATAATCAATAAATTAAATAAACAATATATGAGCAATTTAATTTACATGTAGTCACTGGCGGATACAGGGCTCAACTACGGAAGCAAGCTTAACCGTAGAGGAGCAGGTACTGATCATGTAGCCACGATATTTGGACCGAGATAATAGCTCAGGTCTTTATCAAGGAACATATCAGTTTTATCAATCACAAGCCCTAACCGCCAATCACCTTATAACCTCCGTACAAGCTACCACATCCGGGGGAGAAAAAAATCTCAACCCTGGAGGGCCAACACACAATCAAGAAAGTTCATTCCGGAGTTGGCCTCTTTGAGGATTCACAACTCAAAAGGAAAGAACATCACACCCTAAAACACCCAGCACCTTATGTCCTCCCACTTGCAGCCCGGTTGACTAACCGTGAAATAACAGTGACGTTAGTCACGGTAGTCTCACACACACAAATAACATTTTAAATAATAAAAGCGTGTAACACATTGTGGAATAGATGCGATAAAGTACACATCTTTCCTCAAATAACACAGGTACTCACATAATAATTGCAAGTTAAGCATAATAGTCACCAAATAAAATTATCACATTCCATGCATCATGCACACATAAAGACACTCACCTGGTGCCTAAGAAAATATCTCGTAGAAAGGTCGGGTCTCACTATTGGGTCCTGCAAATTGAAAAAAATAATCTAATGAAAAACCCAATTTATACCCTAATTAACCGAGTAAGAAAATTCAAGAAATACCCCATTAAATTCTAGTTTTTTTTTCTAGGGTTTAGGGTTTAGGGTTTATTCTAGGGTTTTCTAGGGTTTTTTTTTTCTAGGGTTTTCTAACAAAAATTGGGCATTATTTCCCCTAAATTTCGGCCCTTCCAATCTTGTTTTTCATCAAGATTTCAATCATCAAACCCATAATTCAACAAGTTCTACAACTTCTTAGTTCAATCCAAACTCAAATTCAATCAAAATCTCACTAAATCTCAAGGATTAAGCTCCAAGAACTTTCACCCAAACAACATGTTCTTCATGAAATTTCAAGGTTCCAAGGCCACATACTAGTCTATTCAACCATAAGAACAATTTATCTAACAAGTATATATCAAGTTCTAACTAATTTCTTCAAGTAGTATTAACAAGAAAATTGGTATTAAACTTGCATAAAAGCTAATTAAAACATGAAATTAATAAGGTAAGTTCATGGTAAATACCTTAGATATGCTTAGAACTTTGATTAGAAAAGATAGAAGTCCACTTCCTATGGTTGATTTGTGTCAATTTGAGAGATGAAAGTTCAAGAAGTTGAGAGCAAAAATGAGGGAAGAAGAAGAGAAAGCATGGCCGGCCAAGGTGAGAAGAAAAAGAGAAAGAAATAGTCTAGGAAAAATGGAAAAGAATTGAAGAAAAAGGTGAGAAAATAATTAGCCAATAAAATCATTACAAGAATAAAGTAAAAAGAGAGCATTTAATGCAAGTTTAGCAACTTGGTTTAATTTAATTGGTTAAAATTATCAACTCTTGTCATTTAATATAAACAATAAAGAAACATAAATTATTAAAACACAAATAGGGTAAATTAGGGAGAGAGAACCGGCCACATGAAGAAAGAAAGAAAAGAAGAATTTCGGCCTAAAGAAAAGAAAAGAAAAGAGAGAGAATTTCGGCCAAGAAAGAAAGAAAAGAGAGAGAAAAATTTCGGCCAAGGGAAAAAGAAAATAAGGTAAGAAAATAAGTGAAACTTTTGAATAAAATTGAGCAAAATTTCAAGTAGTCAAAAGACTAGAAAATAGTGAAATGAACTAGTAAAAATTTAAACACTACTATAAGTTAAATGGTCAAGAAAAATTATTCTAACTTTAGTACTTAAGTGTTCTTGCTTAGAATGAAAATCTTAACTAATTAACTTAATTAACTCAAGAAATCTCCCAACTAATAATTCTAAGATTAGCACTTAACCCTAAATAAAAAAAATGCTTCTTATATGTGCATTTTCTAGGGTGTTACATAATGGGTTTAAGTGTAATTTTTAAAATCTTAGGAGAGATACTTGCAATTATGTAGTGTGACCGTAATGGAATGATTGTAAATAGTGCACTATTTTGCAATACCAACACGGTTTATCTTGACCAAAAAATCCCGTATCAATATAGAGGTTAAAAATCTAAGTTTTTTTTTTATTTTTTGTTTGAGGGGTGGGGGTGGGGAGCGGGGGTTCTGGCCATGTTTGGGACATTAGCGTTTACAAATACAGAACATTGAAATAGTAGAGTTCATGTTGGACACGGTTTCCTTATTTCCTTTAATAGTCTGGATTGGGTCTGGGTTTCCTTAATTCTTTAATTGTTTGGATTGGATGTACATGTATGTTTTCTCTATGTATAGCTTGGGTTCCTTTGCTCATATGTATTGGATTTAGTTTCCTCTAATTTAAAATGAAAACTTCTATAATTATTAGTTTTGATTTAATATACCAACAAATTGTGCAGGTTGAATAGTAACTGAATCAGCCAACTATCTGGTGATGAAGTTGCAAAATACCACCTGAGCTGTGAAACGTGCATAGAAATAATCAAATTAACAGCCCCTATAAGAACACGCAAATTGAGAAGCTGCTATATCATGCGAAGAAGGAACCAAAAAAACTTTCAAATTTCAATTTTTTTAGTGAATTTACATATTATAACAAAAAAGAATACGAAATTGGAACGATACAATAAATAACAAAAAAGAAAAACAAAATTCTACACATATATGACAACAGTGACTGAAATTACAAATTAGAACTCTTTGCAATTTTCTTCACATAAAACACTGACTTAGCTAAATTATTGCACTACAACCTACACCAACTGAGGTGTTTCGTTATCCACACCAGTTGTATCGACTATTTCCAACCGCTTCCAAGACTTAATCCATTGGTACAATATTGTAGCGTGAACTGCCAATACTACCCCAAGAACTAATATCAGGAGCGCCGCGATATAAAATGCACCTGTGATGCATATTGCAGTTGCAAATTCAGATTTTTCTTGACGGCTGATATATTCTGAATGATGCAGTTTGGTGAAAAAATTGATAATTGTTCCTTTCCAATGATAAGTAATTATCAAGGGAAGAATAACAGCCGCCACTAAACTTACACAAGTTATATAAACACTGAACTGTAGATTAATCCTCGTAGTCCTCATCATCCCTTCCACTGTTTCACAATTTGAACATGCAAAGAACCACGTTATCTCCTCCATTATTATACGAATTGAAGGTGCAAAGACCAACCAACGGTCATCCATTATGTTTTTAGTAATTTTTTGATAGTTCTCTGATTTGATAATTGGGATAATTTCACATAGGTTTGCCATAATTATACTTGCCTTCCTTCAGGTTTTAAAAATTATACTTACATCCCCTGTGTTTATATCTTTTGTAACAAAACATATCCATTTTATAATGTAACCTAAAAACATCAACCAAACATTTTAAAAT
Organism: Mitragyna speciosa; assembly: GCA_024721245.1. Classification (NCBI taxonomy): domain Eukaryota; kingdom Viridiplantae; phylum Streptophyta; class Magnoliopsida; order Gentianales; family Rubiaceae; genus Mitragyna; species Mitragyna speciosa. Next base: position 4,166,182 of record CM045569.1, read on the forward strand.
ATCATTAATTGCTTCTAAATTGACCATTTCTTTCTTGTTAATATATTTGTTTGTAAAATTTTGATAGATAAAATAAATTCATTATAATTGCTTTTGACATTTTTATGACTAATTAATTAACTTTTTAAGATTTATTTAATAAATAAGTACATGTAACAATGGCAGATAGCATATTAATCTCCATAACTTATAAGGTGTAACGAGACTGATAGTAGTACAACAATTCACAGTATGTGGCATAGTAAGATGGTGTAATGCCTTTCCATTATAGAGGTTATATATATATATATATAACATTGCAATAGAGTTCGTGTTGGATTCGGTTTCCTTATTTCTTTGATTGTTTTGATTGGTTTCTTTAATTCTTAATTGTTTGGATGGATTGTACATATGTGTTTTCCCTGTATATGGGTTGGTTTACTTGTTGATACATATTGAATTCAGTTTCCTCTACATATATATCTCGTAAATTTAGTTCATTAAATATAAGAAATTTAATCGTAGGTGGTTCTTTGGATCTTCAGATCGTGTAACAATGAATGAGATGATGAGGATTGTGAGAATTAATCCACAGGACAGTTTATCAATGGATGAGATGATGAGGATTGTGAGGATTAATCTACGAACGAATGTTTATGTGATTTGTATACCTTTTGTTGCGATTGTTTTGCTTCCCCTACTGTCTACTTATTGTTGGAAAGGAGCAATTATCAAAATTTTTCACCAAACTGCATCATTCAGAACATATCAGCAGTCAGGATAAGGTTGAATTTGCTGTTGCGGTATGCGTCATTGTCATATGTTATTTGGGAGCGCTAGCAATCTTCGTTATAGGGGTTCTATGTGAAATTCAGGCTATAATATCGTACGGATGGATTAAGTCTTGGAAGCGGGTGGAAACAGTTGATACAAGTCAAGATGGGGATGACAAAAAACCTCAATTGGTTAATATACAGTGCAATAATTTAGGCTAGAGCTCAGTGTTTTATGTGAAGAAATTGCAAAGAGTTCTAATTTGTATATATGTAGAATTTTGGCAACGTGCAAAATTCGTTGGCTTATTAAATCAAACCTAATAATTGTAAAAGTTTTCATTTTATTACGTTTTTAGCAATTTTTGGTAGTTTTCTTATTTGGTAACTTGAATGGATATTTTGTTAGGTAATTTTTTTGTATTAGTTATTATTGATTCATCAAGCCTTATGGGCTGTTGAATAGAGTAATTTGTTAATCTATTCAATTGGAAGCGGTAAAACATAAGAGTCTTGCTTTATGTATTTGATCAAATACCGTATTGTTGATTTTATTCCTCTTTTCCCATATAAATTTTCAAGAATGTAATAGTTGATCGTGTTAAATTTATCTCCTTATGTATGTAATTTTGGGTTCTAACAAATCTATCTATTTTACCTTAGCTCCATTGGCTGCTTAATTTGAACTAATTCCTTTTTCTAATAGTTTGCAATTCATTCTTGAAACCATTGTCTTTATTGTCTATTTTGATTTTGTTTATTAATTGCGCACCAAAATATATAAAAAAAAATCGTTATCCCCTTTTCTTCTCATTTTTTTGTTAGGTTCCGAAATCCAATATTGAGTTGCTAATACAATCACTAGGACTGATTTTTACTTTTTTTTTCATTAGTTTTTCTTTAAGGGTATTTCCGAGGCCGTAATTTGAAATGATATTTTTTAGGTCACCTTTTTAATGTTATCCTAATGAAGCCGTGGTCTTGTATTCTAAACTTAAAAGTTATCTACAGACATGTCAAATTCAAGGGTTCATATCATTCTTCTTGTTTAGATCTCACGAATATGAATGCTATTAAAAATTTAATTGAGATGGGCTCACAAATTATAACGTAATAAGTATCTAGACAATTATGATATGTGCCTGCTATTAGGTGCACGGTCACGTTGCTATATGCAGATCAAAGAGTATAATGGAATAACAATATATTTCTCATCTACAACGGGAAATAAATAAGTTAAAGCTACGTACAAGATTGAAATAAACGAGCATAAAATTGTTACAAAACACTAGCAACAGTTGTTTTTCATGCATTTACAATGTTGAGGCTTAATTTGGCTTCAAAAAACATTAAAAACATCCAGAAGTAGCTATGCTATTTTGAAAGGGAAGGAAGTAATAAAAAAAAGACCAAAGTTGTCTTCCAAATATACTCTAGTAGTAATAAGTAAAATTCAATAAGCCGGTTACACCCCCTGTAGTTGTATCCATATCTGGTAGTAAGCCTATCTTTGTTAATCTACCTGTTTATGTGTGTCTTCACTGTCTTCCTGTATATATAACTATTCGTTGTGTTTTTTCTAATTTACTCCTTCCATAATTTCTGTTTATTCAATCAACTAATAGTGACGGGATATCATCTAGAAACTAGGAGTGAAATGGCCAATGAATTGACAGAGATTATGGAAAAGTTCAAGCTGAGTGAAAAAGAGAAGAAGGAGACTGTGATCATTATAGAGGATTTAAGTCCTGGTCTTAAGGAATGCCAAAAAAATGCTTGATTGGAAAGGTGATTGGAGAGAAAAAGGCTAACTTTAATGGAGTCAAAAATTTTGCTCTAAATGCCTTAAGTGGAAGTAGGAAGATGAGAATTTCAGAAATTGGGGCAAACACATTCCAATTTTATTTGGAGTCAAAATAGAAAAGATCATTTCGGATGGCCCATGGATTTTTTGACAATCAACTGATGGTGATCAAGAAATGATATGAAGGGATTGAGGATGATGAAAAAGCCTTGAACAAAGCTCCTTTTTGGGTTCAACTATGAAATCTTCCATTGTACTAGTTAACAAAGAAAATTGAACTAAAATTGGGAGAGATTTTTGAAGAAGTTAAAGAAGTAACCATCCTCTAAACAGGGAGCAGAGAAGGCAAGCATTTGAGAATGATAGTAGAGATGGATTTGAATTAGCCAATAATCACAGGAACAATGACGAAATACAAAGAAGATAAAAGGTGAATTCAATTTAGGCATGAAAGAATGCCAGATTTTTGTTACAATTTTGGACTAATCGAACATAGTGATAAATCATGTTTCAATAAGTCTACAAAGAATGAACATGAACAAGATCTACAGTTTGGGGATTAACTTAAAGTGAGGAATACAAAAAATATGGTTGACAAAAAGAAATCAGTGGTAAATCAAGAGTATTTTGAGCAAATAAGAAATTTTAAACTAAGACAGGAAAAAGAGAGGAAACTTGAACTTCAAGAGGAAAATGTTGATGTGACTGGAAAGACAACTACAGTAGAAAGGAGTAGTAATCAAATAGTAGGTCATGAACAATTGAATGAAAATAGAGAGGATACTAGAAGGAGGGAATTCAAAAAGGGGTGAAAGGAAGTAATGAGTCAAATAAAAATTTAAAAAAATAAGTGTCAGATTCTTGTGAAAGGTACATAGGTAATTGGCAATCAAGTGGAAGTAGGGAATTGATGGATATAGGAAATGCTGAAAGGAATAAGGATTAGAGAACCAACTAAGTAGAGGCTAATACTGAGTATGTGGCAAAGAAATAAGAGACTGAAAAACAAAAGGAAAAGATCTCAGAAGAAAGTCAGGAGATCGAGGGAAGAATGGATTAGAGCCAAGAAAGGCACAAGAGATTCTAAAGGTTATGAAGGAGGAGGAGAAACAACAGAAGATTCAGAAGGCTAAAAATAACATTAAGAAGCCTATTGAGAGAGATCACAATGATGGAAAATATCATGTTTCAAGGAAAAAAAATGGGAGGAAAAAATAGAAATAGATGAAGAAGGGAATGAGGAGAAACCAACAAAGAAGAAAATGAATGGGATAATAAAGGAAGGGGTGAGCATAGTGAACAAGGTTGAGGGAGTTTTCTTAGAAAAATCTCCAAAAGAATAATGAAGGCTCTAGTATGGAACTATCTAGGAACAGGGAGCCCTTTGACAATTTTTCAACTTAAGAAGGTAATAAGCCTCCACTCCCTAGATATTATTATCTTCCTGAAGACAAAGAACCAAAAGGTAGTAATGGAAAAAATAAAAAAAGAATAAAATATAATGAAGCATATATAGTAGAGTCAACTAGAAAAACACGAACATTAGCTGCATACTGGAACAAGGATGAAGTGATCAAGCAAGTAGTAACCTCTGCTTTTATGATTGAGCTGAGAATAGAGAACTAAGAATATAAGAGCTCATGATGGTGCATTGGAATATGTGTAAGTGTGGATAATAGAATTAGAAGAGAATAATGGAATGTTCTAAAGAGAAGAAGTCAAATGTAGCAAAAGAAGTAGGTAGTGATTGGAGATTTCAATAATATAACCTTAAACAGTGAGAAATGGGAAGGTAGGAAAAAGGATGAATGAACTTTCAAGATTTTCAAAAATATGATTGAAGAGAATGAACATAGAGATTTGAGATACATTGGTAAACCATGGATATAGAGCAACAATTGAGAAAAGGAAGCAAAAATACAACAAAGACTTGATAAGACATTAAACTCAGAAAAATGGATAGAAATGTTTGAGCAAGCAACCTGCAAACGTGTTCAAGTGGAAGCTTTTGACAGCTATATACTTCTTCTGGACACAAATCTTGAACATAGCAAACACAAGAAGAGATTTCATTTTGATGGTAAATGGTTGAGCAAAGAGAAAATATAGAAGAATGCATAGAAAAAAGAAGTAAATTGATCCAAGATGTATAAGGTTGTGAAGAAAATAAAAGCATGTAAGGGGGCATTAATTGAGTGGAACAAATCAGTCATACTAACTATGGTAAAAAAAATAAAGGAGATCAAAGAAAGAATTTAGGAGGACAAAGGAAAAGTCAAGACAGGCCAGGTCATGATAAGGAAAATAAAAGCTAAATTAATTGAAGTATACAAAGAGGAAGAAGTGTTCTAGGCACAAAAGGCAAGAGTTAAATGGCTTAAAGAAGGAGCCAGAAACACAACTTTCTTCCATACCAGCATAAGAAGTAGAAAGAGGAAACATAGGTTGTCAAAAATCCAAAAACAAGATGGTACTTGGTGCATGAATAATGGAGAGATTGATCAGGAGTTTGAAATTTTTTATAAACAGTTGTTCACTTCCTCTAGTCCTATGTATTTCTCTGAAATTTAAGATGGTATTCCTTCCACTATTACTGACCAAATGAATAGAGAACTAATTAGACCTATAGAAGATAGAGAAATCAAAGAAATATTTTTCTTCATGGAATTAGACAAACTCCTGGCTTGAATGGAATGTTCTTCTCCTTTTTCAAAAATTTCTAGAACATCATAGGAAAGGATATTATTGAAGCTATCAAAAAAAATTTCTATAGTGGTTTTTTTTTTTTTTTGAAATCTATTAATAAAACCTTGATCAGCCTAATTCCCAAAGTAGATAACCAATCGAGTACTCATAAGCCTTTGTAATGTTATGTACAAAGCAATCTTCAAGCTACTTATTAATATATTAAAACCTCTACTGAGTCATTACATTAGCTAAAGCCAAGTTGCTTTCATTTTAGGAAGACAGATCCTTGATAATGTCATTGTAGCACATAAAATTTTGCATTAGTTTAAAAACAAAAGAAAAAAGAAAGAATAGGTATATGACATTAAAATTAGATATGGCTAAAGCATATGATACAGTTGAACGGCTTTTATTAGAGAAAATGATGTAAATGGATTTTTGTGAACAATAAGTGGGTTGGATTATGAAATCTCTATTCACAGGGTCTTTTGCATTCTAGATAAATGGGGATAAGTTAGAATATGTCTTACCTCAACATGATCTAAGATAAGGAGACCCACTGTCTCCATATCTTTTTTTGATCTGCTTCGAAAGCTTCAGTAGTCTGCTACAACATTTAGTTAGGAATAAGAAATTCTTAAGTGTAAAGATTAGTAGGAAAGGTCCTAGCATCACACACCTTTTCTTTGTTAATGGTTCACTTATTTTTAGTAGAGTAGATAAAGGAGAAGCACAGGAACTAAGAAAAATTCTAAAGGTGTATAACAGGCATTTGGATAATAGATAAATTTTAAAAAATTCTCTATCATGTTTAGTAAAATTATAAGAGAACAACAGAAATTGCTGATTGTGTAGGAGTTAAGAGGTATAAAAGAGGAGTACAAGAGAAATATTTGGGATTGCCAATGATTGTTACACATTTTAAGAAGTAGGTGTTTTGGATACATCAAGAAAAAATTAAAAAAGAAACTGAGTTCTCGGAAAGAGAAGTTACTGAGTATGGCTAGAAAAGAAGTATTGCTCAAAGCCGTGGTAAGAGCTCTCCTAATTTTGTCACATTATTTTTCAAGTTATCAAAGTAGTTATGTAAGAAAATTAACAGTATAATGGCTACATTCTAATGGGGAGGTACAAGTGAGGAAATGAAAATATACTGGAGGAGTTGGAATAAACTCACTGATAGCAAGAGAATGGTGGATTAGGGTTCAAAAATTTTTAGTGCTTTAACCAGGCCTTATTAGCTAAACATGTTTGGAGAGTATTAACAATGCCAAACATGTTAGTTAATGGGGTGTTAAAAGCAAAATACTTCGAAGGTAAAGACTTATGGAAATCCAAAATTTCAAAAATTGCATCATAGTTCTAACAAGGGATTACTTCTGTCAAAAAACTTGATGGATAGAGGGATAAGGAAAAAAGTTGGGGATGAAAAATCAATAAATATATGAGAAGATAAGTGGATACCATTCTGTCAAAATGAAAAAGTGAGAACTCCTAAACCTCCAAACTGTGCTTTCAAGTATGTCAATCAATTAATTCAAAATAAATTATGGGTGAATGAAAAGTTGGAAGGATTGTTCTATCAAGAAGATGTAGAGAACATAATACGCATCCCTATTAGTATATTAGGCAGGAAAGACAGGTATTATTGGAATGAATTCCAAAATGGTAAACATTTTGCGTAGTCTGAATATGAGTTGGCAAAGAAGATAGCTGCTGGGGAGAGAAAAATGGAAGTAGAAGAGGAATTAAGTTTAACTAGGCAATCAAAAACCATATGGAATACTGTTTGGAAATTGAAGATCAAGCATAAATTAAAGCACTTCATCTGGAAAGCTCTAAGTCATGCACTCCTAGTAAAGTGTCTTACTTTCAAAAAAATTGAAGAATGAGACCCTTTGTGCATTCTATGTAGTGAACAAAAAGAAACAATAAAACATGCACTACTTAATTGCCAACATGCCCAAACTATTTGGAAACTAGCTCCTTTACAATAGAATGGACTGGAAGCACAAAGAGAAAATTTTTAAAGATGATAGGAAAACCTAATGGAAACTTGAAGCAGATAAGATAGAAGAGATCATATAGCCCTTATTGTAAATATTTTGTAGCAGGTGTGGAAAGTAAGGAACAGTAAAATATTCCAAAACGAAGGAAAAAAAAGGAAGATTGATAATTGAACAAGTAGTGAATGAATGGATAGAATTTGCACAGACTAACAAGGTAAGAGTTAAAAGGAGTAGCAATAAAACAATGAAGGAGGATTTGACAATACAAGAAGGAAGGCAAAATGAGCAAATGAGGATTAATATTGAAGTGTGCATTGATAGGATCAAAAAAGGGATTAGCTATAGCATAGTGACAAGAAAGGCTACTGGTGATATAAAATTGGTGATAGCAGCAACAAAGAATTGTGAGAAATATAGAGAGATGAAGCTAGCCAATGCTATCAAACTAGCACTGCTCCTGGCAAAGCAAAGAGGCTGGGATGATCTGCAAGTGGAGGGAACAAACAAGAGCTTAATTCTAATAATGAGCAATAAGAATCCTCATAGCTCAATGTGTGTAACACTGATTGAGAATGTAATAGATCTCAGCTTATTGTTTAATTCTTGCTCCTTCAAGTTAGTCCACAATAGTTGTAATAAATTAGCAAGTACTATTGTGAGGTTTGCAACCTAAAAGAATGTGTAATTTGAGAAAACTCATTCTCAAACTGGCTTAAGGAACAAACAATCCTTAGTGAAGGGGCTGTGGCCCCAAGTGCATATTTTTGTATATTTTGAAAATCAACATATTTACCTACTGAATTTTGACAAAAAAAAAAGGCAATTACACAAGAGATAGGTGTGTCAGTGTGTAGTAGGTAAGTGTACTGGTGGCGACTTCAATTCAAGATAGATCACGTACAACTCATAAGGAATGAGAAACGAGACAGATCAAAACTATAGATGACTAGGTTATGTGACTTTGCAATTAATGCATATATTACTATTCCCACCCAAATTCCCAAAACAATAGAGTATGCTAAAACTCTCATTTTCTCTTTCATTGAGCCCTCAGGATTTTTCCTAGATTTCAAGTAAAACCAAACAACAACAACAACTAACATCAGAGCTGCTAATACACAATTTAAGGTGGGGAATATCAATGTTTGATTGTTAGTCCAAGGAAACAAAGTTGATACTGTGCATTGAACAATGGCAAGGATTAACAGAAATATAAAACACCAACGATTAATAGAGTTATCAAATAGTAAAGAAGGACAAATCACCAAAAACTTATTGTGCCTTATGATGCATTTTCAAAAAATTAATATAAGTTACATAACAAAAGGAATGCATGATAAATCTATAGCCTTCAGTATGCCCCTAGTCACTGCATATATCCAAAAAGACCATAAGATATCCTAGAAACCTCAATACATCTTTCATCCCAACCCTCTTATTAAACCTCTTCTCCTTCCATGCTAGTGTAAGCCAAACAAAAACCAATGCAAGTTCAGATAATGCAAAATTTATAGACACAATGATCATTGCATGATCATGGTATTTTCTAATACTAGAGGGTGGTAGACTTGGTGGGAAGTTAGGAGATAGGGAAAATGGGAAAACAAAAACTGGGGAAGGTAGAGTAGTGGGCCTGTAGTTTGTGTACCATGAGACAAAACCTGAACACACGATTTGTCCCAGTACACAAACAATCAGAATCACAAAAATAATACTCCCCTTGTAATGAAACCAAGGAAAGGCACCACTAATAACAACAAAGGTACCATTAGTGTTGGAAGTAACCATACCACCTCCAGCTTCACCATGATTACCGGCATGGGTGGAGCCATGTGGCTCCAAGTGGGGTCAAATGACCCCACTTAAATTTTAAAAATCATATATATCATATAAATAAACTCTTGCTTGATCCTTTACAATAATAGATTTTGGGGTGAAAATTTCAATTGATAAATTTAGAGAACCAAAAGTTCAAAATAACATTCTCAAAATGGATGTCTTGTCCCACACGAAAACAAAGAACTCAAAAGTCATATGTACAAGAAGAGATTGAAAGCATTTCTCTACCTAACCTTTTTTTGTTTTTGTCTCATCCTATATTATATTTTCTTGTTCCTTTTTGCTAAAATTTCACTTGTAGACTTCCATTGTAAATTTATCATAATCTAAAGTTAAAACTTTCCGTATCATCTTTTTTCATTCCTCCTATTGAAGTCAAGCATCGCTTAATAAGTTAGTATTGTACTAATCTTGACAATAATTCTTATTCTTTTCCTTTTTTTGAGTTTTTGGTTTAGTTTATCTCTTGTTTAGTTTATTCTATTTGATTGTATTATTTTTTGGCCTTTTTGTGTAAAACTATATGATTAATTATGGATTTATATCTCAATTTTAAGGATGGCTAGATTGAATTCTAATTAAGTATCATTGAGTATACTTGAATTGAATATGAATTGGAGATTAATAAATTCGAATATGATTAGTAACAATAAAATAACTACTTCTTAGTTTTGCTATCATTATTATACTTTATATTCTCTTTCATGTGGAATGGTATATTGAAGATTTATTTGAATTATGGATTTCAAATTTTGGACTATTATTATATGCATTAACAAGTGACCTTGGACTTTAGAAATAAAGCTTCAACTAGCTTTGATCAAACCTTTTTTTTTTTCCTTTTTTTAAATGGCTTATATATTTGTGCTCAACCTTAATATGTTATCAAATGCTAAAATTCATATTTATAAGACTAAATTTAGTTATTTTACAATTTTATTATAATAGGCTATAAAAAAAATTCTTAAAAGGAGACCCATAGAAAATTAAGTTGTTAATGGCTTGCAAAATATTTTAAAAAATTAAGAATAGATTATAGTGCTTCGCAAAATATTTTAAAATTTTCAAAGCTCCACCTAATTTGGAAAAATATTTTTAAAAATTAAGAATAGAAGATAGTGGTTTGCAAAATATTTTAAAAAATTAAAAGCTCCACCTAATTTGGCTGATCTTCCCTTAGATACAAGATTACGTGTTAAGATCTCTATGTAGAAATAAAGTACTAAGAGTATATTTATTGAAAGAGCCTTTTTTCAATAGTCATCATAACTTTTCAACAAAAAATGTTGGAAATATGATTTTCAAAAAAAAAATGTTGGAAATATATCACATTTGTTTTGTCCTTCTTAGTTTAATAAATATAAGAATTGGTTAGAATACAAGATGCCATGTTTGCTTATGTTGTTATTTATTTCCATATAATTTGAGAAAAAAAAAGGAGATCAATGAATGATTTTCTTGTTTATTTTATTTTATAGTTTTTATTTTGTAAAAAATTTATTATATTAATATTTGACCCATTTACTCTGGGTCTTTTCTCTGCCACTAATTACCGATTTCATTGTTAACCATTTCTATGACCACATTACCTCCCTTCTATCTTGATTATAAGTTTCACTGGTAATCATTTCTATTTCCCCTCCAACCTGATAAGTTTCATTACCAACTATTTATATTTTTCCCTCACTCTCATGAACAATCTCACTGCCAAACATTTCTATTTCCCCAACTCCCGTACTTTGCCCAATCAAATGAAAATGAACCTCATCAGATTTTTCTTCAAGATAAGGTTGACAATCATAGAATTTCTCATTAGATTCTTCTTCTTCAAAATAAGATTGACAATCATAACATTCCTCAATGCCTCCCGTTCCAGTCCCCTCTCCAACAATACCACTAGTGATTGTTTCCTCCTTTTTCATTGTAAACCCAAAACAAATCCTATAATAGAAGAATGTTAAAAACTAAATAGCAAACAAATAAAATCACTCTATGTACTAGATGCCAGCCTAAATGTAATTGATAAAAATTCACTCAAAAATAATTTTCTCAACACATGTCAAATCATCAATTCTCTTTCAAAGAGTCTACAGAGAAAGTCATGAGATACATGTTATTAAGGTACACTAGGCTTCGAGAATAAAAATGTGTTCCAATGTCAAACTCCACCAATATTTTTTTTCAATACTGCAAAAATAGAAACTGGTTGAAAATGTCACAAAATAATGCAATTTAAGATACATGTTACTAAGATACACTAGGCTTATGAAATAGAAATGTGTTCAAATGTCAAACTTCACCAATATATATTTCAATGCAATTTAAAATACATGTTACTAAGATACACCAGGCTTATAGAATGCAAATGTGTTCAAATGTCAAACTCCATCAATATTTTTTCAAACACCAAGTTTTTAAGTTTTCAATACATGTTACTAAGATACACTGGAATTATGGAATGGAAATGTGTTCAAATGTCCAACTCCACCAATATTTTTTCTTCAATTCAGTAAAAATAAAAACTGGTTGAAAATGTCACAAAATAATGCAATTTATATTCAGTCAATGCATAATTTTGCAATGTCTAATGAAAATAAGAACAAATCTAGGATTCAAAATTAACAATTCTAAAAACTTACAAAATAAAAAGTAAAACCAGTTCTTTCTGGCCTAAACAACAAGAAGCATGACAATATTCTTCAAAAACTAAAATGACCCAAATCGTTAGTCTATGCTTTTTGTTCCTCCTAAATTAAAATGATCGAAACCATAAGTCTAGTAATAACAATTGCAAAAAGTAGACACTATAGAAAATTTCAAGGGGATGTGGCCTATTCACATCACTAATTTGCACAATTCTACAATCTACAAAAGCATGAAAAATGCATTCTTTAATTCCTAAACCAATAACTACAGCAAATCAATTCATCAGCAATTCAGCATTACCAAAATGAGTCCATGCAACGAAATATATTGTTACAGGATTCTTCAAAAATATTTGAGTTAACCTAAGCCATTCTATCCGCATTGTCCATTTCATCCCAACAGCACAAGATGAACTTAAGAAGCTAAAAGCCTAAAACTTTGTTAACATTTCTCATATCTAAAACTTCAATCCAAATTTTCCATAGTAACATCAAGCTAAAATAATCCATGAAGAGAATTACCTGTGTCAAAATAAGATTAGATGACCGAACATTCAATAAAACCAAGAATGCCACCAATCCCCACAACCCAAAGTTCAACACTTTGCCAATAGATTCTTGAAACCACAAGTTATTCTCTTCTTTGAAGAAAAACTAGAAAAATTTTCCATTGAAATGTTGAAATACGCTTGAAAAACCACAAGAATATCCAATGGAAGTTGTACTACGAGTAAGACTAAGAATAACACTAATTTCTCTCCATTTACTCTGCTCTTTTTGTGTCTGTTTAAGGTTTACATGGTCAAACCTCTATATAAAATCGGTGAAATATGGAACAATGATCAGCAATAAAAAACAAGAAAGATAAGGTTAGTCAAGTGTTACACAATTTCTGCAAGTATACAAAATCGTAACGAGTAATATAATGATGAGTAGAGATCGTTCCCACGAAGATTAGTTACCTAGCCACCTATCAATTCATTTTTATTTGTTTAAGACTTCCAATTGAATTTAAAAAAATTAATAGTAATTTCTAGATTAAAACTACTTCTAAAACTAAATTAATACCAAATGAGCTAAACTATCTAGAGAAGAATCAACCACCCACAAAGATTAGAAATTAATACTCATCCACAATCAATTCAATTAATTAATCTATGAATTACCTATGCTTTATTATGACCCGAGTTTTTCCAAAGGGCATCAATTAAACTCTCTCGACGTTTAATGACTAAACCTTAGTTCAATTAATTGAAAAACACATTAACCCACTCTCATGGCGCTAACCAATTAAACAATCAACCTAATAAGGCTAATATGCGCAACTCCTAAGGGTATCTAATTACTTATCATAATCTCTTACCAATAAGTGACTAGATTGATGGTTGTAAATCTATTATGCTACGATCTCTCAATGCGTAGCACAACATAAATCATAACCATGGTGGCCAAGCATGATTAAGCATTAAGTATAACAATCATCACATAATAAAAGCACGATTCATAAATAGATTAATCAAAAGAACATCATGTTTAGAGCATTAATCCCTAATAACAAATTTAGCCACTCCTGGTCTTACAATCCAAAACAATAACATCCATACAAACTGTAGAATTCATAAAGAATAGAGAGAGAAAAGAGTAAAAATCTGGAATCTTGAGTTCTTGGTCTTCCTCTTGATCTCCTTCTTAATGATTCTTGTGTAATAGGGTATTTTTCTAGGGTTACCGTCACTTCTCTTTATATTTTCGTATTTTCTCATATTTATTAGTGTTTTGACTTCCAGAAAATTAAGTCTTTGAGTTGGAAAAGGAAAGAAATCGCTAAAATTCCGATTCTGCAGTGATACCTTCTGTTTCGATCGAACCAACTGGTTCGTCCGAAATAGAACGCTAGAACTTTGAATGTCTTTGTTCTTTCTTGGCACTTTCAATTCCATCCACTTTCCTTCGCTTATTTCTGCCAAAAACAATACAAATAAGTTCCATTCTTCTAAAATAACTTTCCTCAAATAAAATTACTCAAAAAAGGCCAAATTTTTCTAATTAAAATCACACAATTTACTCTCTAAACACCTATAAATTAATCACACATCACCGGGCCATTTTAAGATACTACTATCGGTAATAGTGAAGTGAGCAAGAGTGAGGAGAGGACGAACAGCGAAACGAGCAAGAGAATAGCAGGGATAGTGGAGCGGGGAAGAGAATTTTAGAGAAGAGAATAGAGGACAGAATGAAATTAGACGTGAGCACATGCGCGGTGAAGGGAGAACTAAAGGCTAAAGTGCGACGTCTAAAAACTATAAAAATAAAATGGTTTAAGGATAAAAGGGTGCAAAGAAAGCCGAGTGGGGAATTATCCAAATTTGTGGAGGGTTTTTGACCAATTGGCAATGAAAAATAGACCCATATATAAGGACGCCTCCCCCTTCTTATGCACTAGACAAATATTATACCAGAACGACAGATGTCCAATTGGGGCGGTACTTGTTTTGGCCAGGAGTGGAACTCTTTTTATCAAAACAATTTCAAATTAATGTTTAACAACAGATGACATTTTGTTTTTTTTTTTTCTCTACACTTACATTAAAATAATTTTGGTGCTTGGCTTTGCATCTGTTTTCTTGTATTTAAAATCATTCTAAATTTTAAAATGCATATGGTGCCTATTATTTGCTAGTTTATTTCAGCTTCTCGATTAGCCTAAATTTTATTTTATTGTTAAAAATTCTATGATGAGAAAGAAAGCCATTTATTCAAAATTTAAAAACAGCATTAAAAAGATAAATATTTGGGAATGTATTTAACAATTAAACTAAACTAAATCACTCAAACAAGACAAGCTTCCCCAAACAAGTGAAGAAGGTCACATGATCACACTTCACCATTAGTGTTTTCTGTTTTTAACTTTTTTTGTTTTATTTTTTATTTTTTATTTTTGCAAAGAAGTCTCTGAAGATTATTTACAATTCGCTCAATAGTCACATTGAATTAAATCTGGTATAACTATTTTTTACCTCACCGGATAAGATGGCTTGCCCTTACCTTTCTATCGATCTCTATCTTGACCAATTTAGATTATTTTCTCGTTTTGGAGGGCTTAATCTAGTCTCTATCTCGCTTTCTGGACCTCAATTGAGGTTTAGCTTTATTTGGAAGACTATAGTGGTATTCAGCCTATTGAAACTAAAAGTTCTTGATTAATTGGAATCCGACTTAAAGCCTGGACTTCAATACTTTGGGCTCTGACTTTCATCGGCCCATATTCATGAGTTATTCAACTTGTCAATTTTACGAAATCTACAATCCCTTTTTTCATGTGGGTTTTTTTTGATAAATCATGTGGGCTTTATGATTGGGTCAGCTGGTAAACAACGATTTCACTGATCCATGAAAATAAATACTTATTTATGTTGGTGCGAGAAAAAGAATCATCATTCTAGGAAATACTTAAATATATGAATTTTGACTCAAAATCCATTTATCTTCAAATTTAAAAATAATACCTCGTCGGCAATTTTTTTCCCAAAATAAACAAAGTGCAAATCTATTATTGCAAATTTTTTCCTCAACCAAAAAAAGAAATTAAATTGAACTTCTATAGCTAAAAAAGTATTTCTTACGCTATGCACCAACATCTTTTGGGTTCAAGGCAAATCGTCTTTCCACTAGAAATTACCACTAAAAATCCCAATTATTTTGATTAGTACATGCCTATCTTGAAACAGATATAACCAAAATTTCTCTTTTAAATGTATAAAATTACCATTTATCTTGAGCGCGAAACTAAATTCGTGTTACAAAGTATGAGAATTTGATTTTGTAGTAATCTGTAGCAATAATAACAGTGACATCTGTCGACCCCCAAAACATATGTAAACAACATAGGAAAAAATTCCCAAAATATATCACATATTAAAGGGCCATATATCTATGAAGTGAAGATTTTCATGCATGCATGCAGATGTAAAGAAGTTCAATACTTTGAAATTCGGAAGAAATGAAATATTAGGCAATTTCTTTTGAGCTGAAGGGAGAATTAATGATGTTATAAACTTAACTATTTGTAGCAAAAAGAATTCAAAAAAAGGAATGTAGGAAAAAGAATTCAAAAAAAAGAAAACCTATCTAAGATCTAAGTGTCAATGTTGAAGGATAGATGAACAAATTTTTTCAGTCAAATGACACAGTTAATACTGTTTTCATTCCTTCGCTTTTCCTTGTTTTATGAAGGCATATAGAACCTTTGACCTATGCTGGATTGTAGTGGTTGGAAAATTGAATCGAAAATGGTCACCAAATTTAACTCAGTTTCAAGTTGAAGTCTAAAAATCGAGCTAATATCTTAGCCTATCTTGCATGGAACTAATGGTACAAGTTGAATTTTATTAATATTATATATGACTTTTCACAAACAGTTGGCTAGCTGATTTAATAGAAATCTCAGGAAATATAATTAAAATTTTTAAAAAGTGAGGAGAGGTATGTGAAATTATCAGAAACCTCAAGAGAGGCATATGAAATTATCTCTTTTTTTCCTGATATTCGAATTTCTATTTTCTAACTACAGTTGCATTTGAACAAGGGAGGAAAAAGCTTATAGAACCTGTACTAGAAAATAGGCACTGACCGAAGCCACCACTAAATTTAAGCATGCATTTGATTATGTATGTTCTATTGGTTTTGTACTAAAACCAATTAATTCTAAGATTATAATTTATATTTGTTGCTAAGTGATTAGGAACCTAAAGGGTCACACACAATAGAACTAATTCTTGGATTAAATTGATTTAAATAATTATGTGATAATTATGGGATTAATTTGTGAGATAATTAATCCTAAGGGCTTATTAATAAATAGAGGAATTATAGTAGTGGAATAATTTCCTTTTGAAGGAAATTAAAACCTACTAAATATCTTATTTGGTAAGATATCTTAATAGGTAAAGGTTACCTATTACCGAATTCTTGTTGGACAAGATAACTTAATTATTGCTCTATAAATAAGTCCTAAACACCAAGATTTGACACGTTATAAAATATAACATTAGAAAATTACAGACAGAAAAACTAGTTTTTCTTTTATATAATTTTCTTGACGTTGGGGACGTGTCAAGTGAATCTAGTATATTCACTTGGTGTTGATCAATCCTGATGAGGATCCCAAGAAGGTGTTCGTGTGGATACCTTAAAGGCCGGACACGTGTGCGGTTGTGGTTGACATCGCGTATCTTTAATCAGGTTAATTCGTTTAATTACGTCACCAAAAGGTACATTCTCGTTTTTTGTATAGATAATCAATGATCTTAGTTGGAAATCAATTTTAAATTCCGCTACGTCAATTGTTTATTGGCATATTGATTTCCTAACATGTTCATTCCTCCAATGGGGCGTCACAAGTTCCATTTGAGACAAGTTGATGTCCCTGATTTAACAGAGTAAAAATAGAGGGACAAGATTGAGATGATGAGGCCAAATTTGAAACTAAAAATAACGTTATTTTAGAGTGAAAAGTGGTTACCGTATGCATGATATTATGATTCATTAGAGTTACATAATTTAACTAACCTATTACATGCACATTGTCTAAAATGGTAAGGGCACAACTTTCGAGACCTTGGATCCGTTCATCTCCCCAGCTAGTATTATCTAGGGGTGTTCCACGGTCCATGAGCAATAAATTCAACCCAAGCCGATTTTATTAGTTTGAAAAAAATTCGAATCGTGAATCAATTCATTTCTATAACATAAATAGATTATCAATCACCTAAAAAATTAGTTCAAATACATAAATAAATTATCAATCACCTAAAAAATTAGTTCAAATACACTGGGTACCGAATTGGTTACTTTTAACTTCATTTTTCAAAATAAAACAAAGATTTGTTTAAAGTTTTGACTTTTTACCAGCCATTCATATAAATTTTTATTTATTTCCTCAATTAAACTATTTTTAATACCATAAAAAACTAAATTAAGAGTATCTAATTCTTTATTTTTACAAAATAATAATTAAAATTATACAAAAAGTTAAAAATTAAGTCTAGTTTTTTGCTTATCTAGATGTGAATAATAGAAATGTATAACCAACAATTCGCAAGTTTGCAAACTACTACCTAAACCGGTTTGCTTAAGTACATAAATTAGTGACAAAAACTGATTCGATTATCCTTCTTTTTTAGTTCGAGAAGGATATATTTTATCAACTTTTATTTTTTGGGTTTTTTTGACACCCCCTAGTATTTGCATTAATTTACAAACTTTATGTACAATACTTGGTATAAAAAAAAAATAAAACTTTAGACCACATGCATAAAATAAGGAAACTCTTTTTGCACACTATCGTATAAGATTTTTTACATTTGATAAATTAGTACAAATAACAATGGCAGATGACATACCAATTTCCATATTTATACGGTGTAATAAGACTGATAGTGGTACACCACTTTGCAGCGCCACATGGCAGTAGTTTGATGGCGTAATACCTTCTCAATTATGGAGTTCAAATATCTATGGGTATTTTCTTCTTTTTCGGGAAAGTCGGGGCATGTTTTTGGCATCATCATTACGAATAGGAAACATTGAAATATTAGAATTCATGTTGGATTCGGTTTCCTTAATTCTTTAACAGTTTTAATTGGGTTTCCTTAATTCTTTAATTGCTTGGGATTGGATGTGCATACATGTTTTCCCTATATATAGGCTGTTGGGTTCTTTACTCATATATATTGGATTCAGCTTCCTCTAGTTATCACGCAAGTACAGTTCAATAAGTACAAGAAACCGTAGAAGGTTCTTTGCATCTTCAAATCGTGTAATAATGGAGGACAATTGGTGGTTCTTTGTACCTTCAATTCGTATAATAATGGAGGAGATAATGGGGTTCTTTGGATGCTCAAATTGTGAAACAGTGGAAGAGATGCTGAGGAATACGAGGATTAGTCTACAGGGCGGTGTTTTTCTGGTTTGTGTAAGTTTAGTGGCGGCTGTTACTCTTCCCTCGATAATTGCTCATCCTTGGAAAGGAACGATTATCAAGTTTTTCACCAAACTGCATCATTCAGAATATATCAGCCGTCAAGAAAAATCTGAATTTGCAGCTGCAATATGCATCACTGGTGTATTGTATATCGAGGCGCTCCTGATATTAGTTCTTGGGGTATTTTCGGCTGTTCACGCTACAATATTGTACCGATGGATTAAGTCTTGGCAGCGGGTGGAAATAGTTGATACAACTCAGGGTGGGGATGACGAAACACCTCAGTTGGTACAAGTTATAGTGGAATAATTTAGCCTAAGTCAGTGTTTTGTGTGAAGAAAATTGCAAAGAGTTCCAATTTGTAATCTCAGTCATTGTTGTCATATTTATTTGAATAATTGTGTCTAAGTCAGTGTTTTATGTGAAGAAAATTGCAAAGAGTTCTAATTTGTAATTTCAGTCACTGTTGTAGAATTTTGTTTTTCTTTTTTGATATTTATTTGAATGTTCTAATTTCTTATACTTTTCTGTTTCAATATGTAAATTCACTAAAAATATTGGAATTTGAAAGTTTTCTTTGTTCCTTCTTCACGTGACATTGTATCTTCTCAATTTGCGTGTGCTTATGGGGGCTGTCAATTTGATTTCTATGCACGTTTCACAATTAGGTGATATTTTGCAACTTTCATAGCCTGAAGGTTGGTTGAGTCAGATTTTTTTGGAGTAGACCGGGTGTGCAGGCTCCACCCATGAATAAATGAGCAATTAAGGTTCGGTGGACCCATCGAATCTTGGTGGCTCACATCTTTACGATTAGGTTCACGGGTAGATCCCATAAATTGGGTTCACCGAAAATGAGGCAGCTGAGGCCGTTAATATTCAACCTGCAAAATTTGTTGGCATATTAAATCTAACGTGATAATTATAAAAGTTTTCATTTTGTTATGTTTTTAACAATTTTTTTGGTAGTTTTCTTATTTGGTAATTTGAATGGATATTTTGTTATGTAATTTTTTTTCTATTAGTTATGTTTTTAACATTAATTCTGTATTGAATAAAGTAATTTGTTATGCTATTCAGTCGTAAGGGGTTATGTACATGAGTCTTGCTCTATGTATTTGATCAAATAGCATATGGTTGATTTTGTTCCTCGTTTCTTATACAAATTTTCAAGCGTGTAACAATTGAGCGTGTTCAATTTATCTTCTTATATCTGTAAATTCGGGTTCTAAGAAATCGATCTGTTTTACCTTAGCTACATGGACCATTAAATCTGAACTAATTCCTTTCTCTAAGGGTTGGCAATTCATTCTTGAAACCATGATCTTGTAGAATATTTTGATTTTCTTTATTAGTTGCAAACCAAAAAAAAAACTTATTTTTCCCCTTTTCTTCTCATCCTTCTTGATAAGTTTTGAAATCCAAGAATGAGTTACTAATGTAATCACTAGGACTTTTACTTTTTTTTTTTTTTATCCCAATTCTCTCTCTTTTTCTTTTTTTGTTTTTAGAAGTTTGTCTTGAGGCCAAAATCTGAGATGATCTTTTTCATGTGAACTTTTTAACCTTATCCTAATAAAACCGTTGTCATGTGTTTTCCATGAATATGAATGTTATCAAAAATTTAATTGAGATAGGCTCGTGAATTATAACGTAATAAGCATCTAAACAACAATGATATACGCCCTGCATTTAGGTACACGATCATGTTGCTTTATGCACAGCAAAGAGCATGGTAAAGCAGTATATTTTCTCACCTACAAGGGGAAATAATAAGTTAAAGCTGGGTACACCATTTAGATAAGCAGGCATAAAATTGTTACTAAATAAAAACTAACAATAGTTGTTTTTCATGGAAAATACGCTGCTGAGCTTTAACTTGCCTTCGGTAAACATTAACAACATCCAGAAGTGGCTATACTATTCTGAAAGGAAGACACCAACAAAAGAGAGACCAAAACCGTCCTCCCAGAAATACTTCGCTGCTAAAAAGTTAAATTTTACAAGGCAGTTAACGGAAGGGATAAGTGTGTCAATGTGTAGTAGGTAAGCGTACTGGTGGGGACTTCAATTCAAGGTAAATTACGTACAGCTCACAATGGAATGGAAAACAAGATAGATCAAAGTTGTAGATGATCAGGCCATGCGACTTTGCGATCACTGCATATATTAATATTCCAACCCTGATTCCCAAAACAATGGAGTATGCTACAACTCTCATCTTCTCCTTCATTGAGCCCTCGGGATTCCTCCTTGACTTCAGGTAAAACCAGCCAACAGCAATAACTAACATCAAAGCTGCTAATACACAATTTACGATTGAGAATGTTACGCTCTGATTGTTGGTCCGGGGCAGGAAAGCTGATATCATGCCTTGAGTAAGGGTGAGCATTAACAGCAATATAAAACCAATACAATTACAAGGGTCATCTGAGGCAAGTCGCTGTAACTTCGGTTGTTGTGCCTCATGATACATTTCCAAAAAATTTGATATGAGTTCCATGACAAGTGGAACGCATGTTAAATCTATAGTCTTCAGTCTACCACCAACCACTGCATACATCAGTAAAGCAAATCTCACCACAAAGACCACAAAATGTCCTACAAACCTGAATATGTCTTTTATCCCAACTCGCTCATTAAGCCTCTTCTCCTTCCATGCTAGTGTAAGCCAGATAAAAAGTAATGCAAGTCCAGATAATGCAAAATTTATAGACACAATGATCAGTGCACTGACCATGGTATTTTCTAATGCCAGAGGGTGGTAGACTTGGTGGGAAGGCGGGGGATGGGGATAAAGGGAAAACAAAAGCTGGGGGAGGGGGAGTAGCAGGTCTATAGTTTGTGTACCATGGGACAAGACCTGAACACACAACTTGTCCAAGTACACAAACTATCAGACTCGTAAAGATAATACTCCCCTTGTCACGAAACCAAAGAAAGGCACTACCAATAAGAGGAAGGGTACCATTAGTGCTGGAAGTAGCTACACCACCTTCCTCTTCACCATGATTACCGGTTTCATTGTTAACCATTTCTATAACCAGATGATCTCCCCCTTCACTTTGATTACCAGCTTCACTAGCAGTCATTTCTATTTCCCCTCCAACCTGATGAGTTTCATTACCAAACATTTCTATTTCTCCCCCACTCTCATGAACAATCTCACTATCAATTATTTCTATTTCCCCAACTCCCGTACTTTCTCCAATCAAATCAAGATGAATCTCATCAGATTCTTCTTCAAAATAAGGTTGAGAATCATAAAATTCCTCGTCAGATTCTTCTTCATAAAATTCTTTAGTACTTTCCAACCCATTCCCCTCTCCAACAATACCACTAGCGATTGTTTCCTCCCTGTTCATTGTAAACCCAAAACAAATCCTACAATAGAATAATGTTATGAACTAAATAGCAAACGAATAAAATCACTCCAGATTATAGCTCAGATTTAACTGATAAAGATTCACTCAAAGACAATAATCTCAGCACTTCAAATTATCAATTCTGTTTCAAAGAATCTATAGAGAAAGTCATGAGATACATGTTACTAAGATCCACTAGGCATATGGAATTGAAATGTGTTCAAACGTCAAACTCTACGAATATTTTTTTCAATAGAGCAAAAATAGAAACTGGTTGAAAATGTCACAAAATAATGCAATGTATATTCAGTTAATGCATAATTCTGCAACATCTAAGGAAAATAAGAACAAATCTGGGATTCAAAATTAACACTTCTAAAAACTTACAAAGATAAAAAATAAAACCAGGTTTTTCTAGGTTAAACAGCAAGAAGCTTGACAATATTCTTCAAAAATTAAAATCACCCAAATCGTCAGTCTATGCATTTTGTTCTTCCAAAATTAAAATGACTGAAACTGTAAGTCCAGTAATAACAATTGAAGAAAGTAGACACTACAGAAAATTTCAAGGGGGTGTGGCCTATTCACGTCACTAATTTACACAAGACTACAATCTACAAAAGCATGAAAAGGGCATTCTTCAATTCCCAAACCAATAACTACAGCAAATCAATTCATCAGCAATTCAGCATCGCCAACCAACATGAGTCCATGCAACGCAATATTTAGTTACGGGATTCTTCAAAAATATTTGAGTTAACTTGACCCATTCTATCCAAGTTGTCCATTTCATCCCAACCGCACAAGATGAACATAATCAAGCTAAAAGCCTAAAACTTTATTAACATTTCTCATATTTAAAATTTCAATTCAAATCTTCCATGGTATTTTGTTACAGGATTCTTCAAAAATACTTGGGTTAACCTAAGCCATTCTATCCAAGTTGTCCATTTCATCCCAACCACACAAGATTAACATAATCAAGCTAAAAGCCTAAAACTTCATCAACATTTCTTACATCTAAAACTTCGATTCAAATTTTTCATAGTAACATTAAACTAAAATATTATATAAAAGGAATTACCTCTGTCAAGGTTAGATTAGATGACCGAACACTCAATAAAACCAAGTAATGCCACTAGTCTTCTGAACCCAAAGTTCAACACTATGCCAGCAGATTCTTGAAAGCACGAGTTATGCACTTCTTTGATGAAAAACCAGAAAAATCTTCTATTGAAATTTTGAAAAAACGCTTGAAAAACCACAAGAATATCCAATGGAAGTTGTACTACGAATAAGACTAAGAACAATACTGGTTTTTCTTCATTTACTCTGCTATTTTGTGTCTGTTTAAGGTTTGTATAGTCAAACCTCTGTAAAATAGGTAAAAATATGGAAAAATTATCAGCAATAAAAAACAAGAAAGATAAGGTTAGCCATGCCATTTTAAGGTACTACTATCGTTAACAGTGAAGCGAGCCAAGAGTTACGGGACTACGGACAGTGGAGAGAGCAAAAGAATTGCAGGGGTAGTGGAGCGGGGAAGAGAATTGCAGAGAAGGTAGGAGGGAGAGGGAAAAGTATACAATACACCACGTGCATTGCCACGTGGTGTACTAGAACCAATAATTTATCGCCATGTGGCAATAGGTGGGTCATACCTTGTATTATTTGGCGATGTGTGATTGGTTCTAGTGCACCACGTGACACGCCACGTGACGTGCGTGGTGCACGCAATACTCACTCGGAGGGAGAGGAGCTGAAAAGAGCTACAGCTCGACCTCGCTCCGCGTGAGCACACGTGCGGTGAAGGGACTAAAATGGGACGCTCAAAAACTTATAAATTACGTCTAGTTACCATTCCTTCCTTTTCAGTTGGAGTTGAGTGGGTTAAGTTCCCCTTTTCCCTTCCCCCAATTGTCCAAAAAAAAAAAAAACTATAAATTAAAAGGTTTAAGGATAAAAAGTTTTTAAGCAATCTGAGTGGGCATTTATCCAATAAAATACAACTTAGATTATAATTTGTGGGGGTTTATTGACGAATCGGCCCCGAAAAACCAATGTGGTTTCAGTCCGGCGCGTGTAATAAACGCACATGCCCCCCTTACACAAATTTTACACCAGAACGACAGATGTCCAGTTGGGGTGGTACTTGTACTAGCCGGGAGTGGAACCTTTTAATCAAAACAATTTCAAACTAATATTTACACTAATATTAAAATAATTTTATGCATGGCTTTGCATCTTTTTTCTTGTATTTAAAATCATTCTAAATTTTAAAGTGTATGTGATGCCAATTATTTGCCAGTTTATTTCAGCTTCTGGATTAGCCTAAATTTTAGTTTATTGTTAAAACTTCTATTATGAGAAAGGAAGCCATTTAATCTAAAATTAAAAAACAGCATTACAAAGATAGATATTTGGGAATGTATTCAACAATTAAACTAATCAAATCACTCAAATAAGACAAGCTTCCCATTAGCTATAACGAGTGAAGAAGGTCACATGATCAAACTTCACCATTAGTGTTTTTTGTTTTTTACTTTTTTGTTTTATTTTTATTTTTTTACAAAGAAGCTTCCAAAAATTATTTACAATTCACTCAATCATCACATTGAATTAAATCTGGTATAAATATTTTTTACCTCAGCGGGTTAAATGACTTGCCCTTACTTTTCGATCAATCTCTATCTTGACAACAATTTTTTTTTTTTTTTTTTTTTGCAGCACTATCTTGACCGATTTAAAATAATTTTCTCGTTTTGGAGGACTTAATCTAGTCTCTGTCTCACTTTCTTGTCCTTAATTGAGGTTTAGCTTTTTTTGGAGGACTATAGTGGCATTCAGCCCATTGGAAGAACTTGATTAATTGGAATCCACCTTATAGCCAGGGCTTCAATACTTTCATCGGCCCACATTCATGAGTGATTCATGCTGTCAATCTTACGAAATCTACAATCCTTTTTTCATGTGGGCTTTATGATTGGGCCAAATGGTAAACGATGATTTCACAGATCCAAGAAAATAAATACTTATTTATGTTGTTCCGAGAAAAAGAATCATCATTCTAAGAAATAGTTAAATATATGAATTTTGATTCAAAATCCATTATCTTCCCACTTAAAAAAAAATACTTCTTTCTAATTCTTTTCCCAAATGCAATAAAGTCCAGATCTGTGATTGCAAATTTTGTCCTCAACCAAAAAAAAAAATTAATAATGAACTTCCGTAGCAAAAAAAGTATCTTTTACGTTATGCACCAACATCTTTTTGGTTCAAGGCAAATATTCTTTCCACTAGAAATTACCACTAAAATTCCCAATTATTTTGATTGTACAAGCATATCTTGAAACACAAATAACCATATTTCTCTTTAAATGTATAAAATTACCACTTATCTTGAGCCCGAAATTAAATTTGTGTTACAAATTATGAGAATTTGAATTGGTAGTAACCTGTGGCAATATCAACAAGAGGTAGTAAATTACATCTGTTAACTTGACTCCCAAAACATGTGTAAACACAATAACAAAAAGTTCCCAAAATATATCGTATGTTAAAGGGCCATATATCTATGAAGAAAAGATTTTCTTGCATGCATGCAGTTGTAAAGAAGTTCAATACTTTGAAGTCTGAGGAAATGAAATATTAGACAATTTATTTTGAGCTAAAAGGGAGAAATGTTAAAAACTTAACTATTTGTATCAAAAAAATTGAGCAAAAAAATGAAAAACCCATCTAAGATCTAAGAGTCAATGTTGAAGGTTAGATAAGCCAATTTTTCTTTTTTTTCTTTTTTTTGTTTTTTGGTCAAATGACAAAGTTAATGCTGTATTAATTCCTTCTCTTTTCCTTGTTTTTCTGAAGGCATATTTATTCGTAAAATCTGGACTAGGTTTAGGCTGGTTTTTACGATCAGTTGAAACAATTCCAAGATATTATAGAACCTTTGACCTATGCTGGATTGTAGTAGTCGGAAAATTGAATCGAAAATGGTCACCAAATTTAACTCAGTTTCAAGTTGAAGTCTAAAAATCGAGATAATATCTTTGCTTATCTTCCATGGAACTAATGGTACAAGTTGAATTTTATTAATACCATATATGACTTTTCACAAACAGTCGGCTAGCTGATTTATTGTGTGTGTGTGTGTGTGTGTGTGTGTGTGACACAATTTTTGAATAACTTTTTTACCCAATTAAAATATCTAAATAAAACTTCAATTCATTTCAACCATAAATAAGTTCAAGTATTCATTTAAAGTTCATTTATACACACTTTTCAATCATACATAAATTAAATACTTACTTCCAAAAGAACGAAAATGACACGAAAGAAGAAAAATGAATATCTGGCCGGATAATTATGTGCTTGACTTTTATTTATTTATTTATTTATTTATTTTGTTTTGTTTTATTGTTAAATGCTTGACTGTGACAACAGCAAGTGATATGCTACTGCAACTGTGCTAATCATGAGAGATCAAGATGGCAACTGGGATGAATTTGAGTATTATAAATAAGCTGCTGGAAAAGGAAAAATAAAAAAAAAGACCAAAACAAAAAGAACGCAACAGAAAATTACAAAACTAAAAACAAGAACCATAAAAAAAATTGAGTGGAAAGAAGATTTAATTGGAAGCATTAAACAGTAGCACGTGAAAAAATGCAGTGGACTATGTTCTCTGAATCTGTAAGCATCCTAGCTTGCCTAACCAGTTAAAGATATGATAATGACTACTAGCTATATAGCTTTCTAGTCTAGAGATTAAATGGACATGATTAACATTTTATGATAATTAATTGTATTTTGTTATCGTTATGTGGCTGCGGTGTACCTTTAATTTTTTTTGGTCCCCTCCTTCGTGTCTTTCACTAGATTAGATGTGTTTTGTTAATTCCAATTTGCTAAGTTGTTCAACATATAGCATAATTTATAATCCAGCTTGAGTTTTTTTTTTTTTTTTTGTGTGGGATAGGTTACGTGTATTTGAATGTGGAAAATAACTGATAATTTCAAGAAGTAATATGCTTAGAAAACGTGCTGATTAGCAATTAAAATATTGCTGAATTTGGAGCTTCAATTGAAGCCCGCCGTGCCACCAGTTTTCTTGATATGTTGAAATTGCTGATGACTATGAAGTTGCTGGTTAGCTTCCTAATTTGGAGTCAAGAAGTTAGGACAATTTTAGTGCTCAGATCATCATATATTGGCTCTAGCTTGTTGACCTATTGCAAAATCAGTTAACATCAAATTTTTCGTTTAATAAGTTTAATACATAGGACATTGTTAAATGAATTTGAAGAATAGATACACAGTGAAATTGTTTAGTTATTCTTTTGATTGAGTGTAGGAACTGATTTTTATTGAAATTAAACTTACTTTATTTAAAAAAGAAACTTGTAAAATCAACTTACATATTGAGCCAGTTACATTTTTCATATCAAAATTACTGCAAAATCAACTGATAAATTGAATCACGAATACATTATCGTTCGGGCAAAAGAAAAAGTTAAAAAAATGAAGATTAGATTGAATTTATCCATTGTTTTCCTTTGTTTAACTTAAAGGATAATAGTAGGCAGGTTAATAAAATTGGTGAGTTTTTTCAACGTTCCTTTTTGGCAACCCTCATCTACTCTTCTTCTTCCTACCACCTTCCCAAAATAGAATTGGAAAGTTAAACGTAGGACAGCCTCAAGTTTTAGGAGGCCATCTATCTAACTATTTCAAAAACAACTTCTGCCTTGTCATTATTTTTACCATATTTCGAGCAATTTGGATTACCACACATTACAACAAATAGGACTCTGATTTGTACAAATGCGAATTTCCTCGTGGGCTTTTGGTAGCATAGCCATGCTTCAAGCTATTGACCTAAAACCACTTGTATCCTCTTCTTTATATATATATATATATAGATAGACTTTTTCACATAAATCAGTCTAGAAATTAATACATTCTTGCCAACTTAGAGCTTTTTCGATAATTATTTTATACCATATCGTGACAGAACTGTAAAATTCTATTTGAGCATAGTACATGAGTAATTCATGCATGCTAAATTTTTTTGATCAAACTACAACTATATTAAAAATATAAGAAACATTATAGAGTAGTTAACGATACAGCTAGCTTATGTGCTGTCTGTACGTAAGACCGATGCATGCTAAATTAGAGATAAAGAAACGAGATAAATGAACTTGGTTTGGAAAGGAAGTCTTTGGCAGAGACCACATATTGCGGCGCTATCATTCCTTTTGGTCATATAAAGACAAAGCAGTCGGCCGTTTGTATCGACTTAGAATTAGAATTAGATTAGTTATTAGACTAATCACTTCGACAAACAAGGCTGGAATTTTTGTCATAAGGAGAGAATGAGAAGCTAAATTGACGTGTCTATTCTTAGATAAAACAAAGGATTCATTGGACTAAGTGTTAATTGGTTAAATACTTTCCACAATAGTCTTTAGCCATTACTGATTAACATAAAAAAAGTTAGTTTAAAGAAAAAGGAGAAATTTCTGTTATAAATTTCTCAAAATGTAGAAGATGTTGGGGAAGATTAACCAATAGGAGATTTGTGGGGGGAAAAAATAACACTATCATGTTGGATTGTTTATAAGCTGAAGGCAGAGGTGGCAAGCAAATCAAAGATTTCAAACTTTTCAGCGTATTGAAAAATGCAGAATTAATCAACATACTTTAGAGTGTATTTAAAGAATTCCTATTTTGCGGCAGACCAATGTTTGAATGACTGTGAATTTCGACATGGAAA
Organism: Mitragyna speciosa; assembly: GCA_024721245.1. Classification (NCBI taxonomy): domain Eukaryota; kingdom Viridiplantae; phylum Streptophyta; class Magnoliopsida; order Gentianales; family Rubiaceae; genus Mitragyna; species Mitragyna speciosa. The sequence continues at coordinate 4,195,047 of CM045569.1, forward strand.
ATGCCAAAAATTAATTGAATAATATTCCTAACTTAGCTTCGGATATTTTTGCTGTGACACATTAAATCTTTAACCTTTATACTAGTGCAGGCCATTTTCAGCTCAATATTTAATTGGGACTCGTATGCTTTTATCTCACAGATGCAATGATCATTTTTTTAACTTAAAAGAAGAGATAAACTGTCATTTCCCAAGAAATGTAGAAATTATCTTTTTCCTCCATTTCAAAAAAAGCAAAATACTAAATAAGTTTTGAAAAGGTCATCAATTTATTCCCCAGCTGTACGTGTCTATGTATGTACGTACGTACGTACATAGGTAGGTAGGTCTGTATGTATATAAACTTAGTATATTTATTAAGATATTTGTTTGTGCACGTGTTTGTGTGTTTACATAAATATGATTTTACCCCTAATTTGGCAGGACAAACTGATATTTTACAGCAATTCTCGTATTAGAACGAAACTGATAGTTTTGAAACATCAAAGCTTAAAGCAACATGAAAGAAGGGATTCCTACTACTTTCCAAATTTAGAAGCATCTAAACATTGACAGTTTGCACCTTAAACTTTTTCTTAGATCAATCCAATACCTAAAGTTAAGTTTCCTGCCAATTTGTTCCAATTAGTATTTAAATGCGAAATTTTGAACTAAAATTGCAAAATTAAACTTCAAATATAATATTCATAAGCATGCACAGTATCAATTAGGTCAAAGTGACAAGAAAAGAAGTTTAGGCACTAAAATGTCATAAATTAATGTATAGGGAGTATATTGTCAAAACCCAATTCTTTAAAGGTGCAAAGTGATATTAACACAAAATAATAAAGGGACCAAATTTTTCTAAAATGCCTAAACACTGTTCTTACGTAGGTTGTTAAGGCATCGGTCTTTAAAAACGACAAAAAGGCCCATAGATAGATGATTATTTTTGTCTCAATTTAGAGGGTTATGAATGGATTGTGTTTTTCTGTTTTCTAACAGTAAAAGGCGCCAAGAAAAGTAACCATCCTCAAATGGTGCTTCCTAGCAGTTTCTGCGGAAATATTGAACTTCAAAGATAGCAGATGGGGTCTCACACTTCATTGAGAGGTCGCTATCTGAGGTCCATTCTTGGTGGAGGACTTTCAAGCCTCAAAATACAACTCTCTCTCTCTCTCTCTCTCTCTGATGACTTTACAACCATATTCTTCCACGGGTGGCTTCCAAGGGGCCTGTATCTGGCCATTTATCCATCAATTTCAATGACAATCATAACTTGGCCTTTTTCCAAGGATATTGATTTAAAATAAAATAACAATTCGTAAATATTCTCAAGAAGCCTTGTAATTTAGTATCAATTAGGATTGTCAACTGTTCAGGTCTAGATTCGGACTTGATCCGGACTCATTAATTTTTTTCGGGTTCAGATAGGAATAAAATTTCATTTATCCGAACCTGAACTCGGACCTATTTTTTCTTAATAAAAAAATGAGTCAAATCCGAAATGTTATATTCCGACCCGGATCCATTTATACATATAATAATTATAAATTATATATAAGTATTTTAAATTTTTAATACATAATACCTAATAAATAACAATTATAATATATATACATACGTATTTTACACTTTTAATACTCAATACTTAATAAATAATAATTGTAAAATACATAAAAATATTTTGTATTTTCAAGACCCAGACCCGGACCCGACCCGAATGGACCCAGACCCGAACGAACCTGGATCCAAGAAACCAAATGCAAGACCCGTCGGGTCCCAGATCCGGGTCCGGAACCATAACACTAAAACGGGTCCGGGTCCAGAACACTCAATTTCGGCCCGAACCCGACCCGTTAACACCCTAGTATCAACATCTTCAATAGAATGTCAAATTTCAATCCGTCTAGACTAATGAGTTTCGGGTCATTACACTTAATACTTAAACTAAATCGTGTAATTTTTATTTAATCTCTCGATTACTAAACAATTACTATTAACTAACGAAACGGACCGAGCACGGTGCCCTAATTAAACAAGTAAAACATGAAATAATTAGCCTGTCTAAGGTCGCCATTGTCATTGAAAACGTAAAAAAAAAAAATTAAAAAAAAGGATTATCTAAAACGTAGGAGTGTCTGTGCATTGTACACTATCAACTGCAAAAAAAAAAAAATGTTGTTATCAAAGCGTGCATTTAGCTAGTGACCAGAGTTACGTATGTGATGTTGGCAGCAATGTATGATTTTGGTTCAATGAGTTCACATGAATCCCAGTGTAGAGCTAGCTCCAAAGCAAAGAAGCTAAAGATCAGAAAGAAAATTGCAACAAAACACGCAACTGATTCGGATGGATGATGATGATGCCTTAGTCATTCTTTTATGCCTAAATGATTTGATTTTCTATGTGGATATAATAAGAACTTAGGCAGAGATAAAAAGTTGTTTATTTATTTATTATTTGGATATGTATTAGTAGAATATTGGTACGTAAGCACATGGGCTTTTCTAGATTAACAAGTGGCATTTGCTTAATTAATTTGGTTACTCTTTTTTTTTTTTAACTTGAGAATTCTTTTTTACTTGAGAATTCCTTGAATCAAGGTTTCAATTTTCTTATGCTATGAAAATAGGGTTTTGTGACTATTCTAGAACCATTTTTCAGAACAATACTAGAGTTTAAAGCAACGTACTCAAAATATTAATAGATGAAGTACTTGAGAGCAAAAGCACCATAAAATATGAAACCAAGGTTTTAAGACATGTATTTCTGCATTGAGTATTGACCAAAGATGAAACATTCAAACAATCATAAATGGTGGGGGAGTGGTTCAAATAATTTTTGCCACTAATGACGACAAAAGCTGGGCTACTTCCAGGAAATGGAGAGAAGAGAAAAGGGATCTCATAACTTAAGAGAATCAACTTTATAATTCTTGAGTATGGTCTCTATTATAAATGCAAAAAGAATTGAAATAATTATTTAATTTTTCATAGAAAAGTTTTAAGTTTCTGTTTGACTGTTCTATGTTTCTTGCATATCCATTACAAGTAGCTGGAGGAAAAGGAAATATGCATAGTCATAGCTACTGGAAGGGCAACTGGAGGGTATTAAATCCATAGCTTGGCACCATCAGAAAACTAGACAGCTAGGAACTAGGCCAACCGCTAACCATTTCAAGCCCTTGTTAAAATCAAGTTGGCATTACGTGTACCACGCACGCCACGTAGTGCACTAAAACCGAGCACATATCACCAAATAACACAAGTGTGGCCATTATTGTCACGTATCGATGGATTATTATTTTTACTACACAACGTGGCAATATACGTGGTGCATTTAATACTTTTTTCTTTTTTCGTTAAAATTTAACGATTTTCCATTTGGTGTTGAATTTTATGATTGGTAGTAATTGACATCAAGTTGAATTATGATTCTAATTATCTCACTAAACTGAACAAAATACATTTTTGTTGAAGTTAATCGCCTGTATTCTATATAATGTAACCTTTATTTAGTACTGATTTAAGAAAAAAAAATACTCACCCTTTTATGTTATCAAATGATACAAGTCATTTCAATAGGAATCGTGAATTTCTGAGAATGTATTCACATCATGGTTACTCTTCCAACCGAATAAGGACCCAAATCCACGTTAAGAGGACATCAAAGATTTAAGCAGCTCCATTATTTGCTCTCAACATACATGCCAGATACAGAGAACCAAATAGACTGAACAAAGGCCAGACATCATGTAGAAGTCTCAGATGTTACATCGCCTTGTTAAAGCTGGAAAGAAGCTACTCACTCAATCCAATTATTTCTTGGGAATACATCAAAAATGACTGATTTTCTCATCTAAACCATAGCTGCATGAGACCACCTTAAATACTCAACCGATTATCTTTCTCACGAAATCATCCTGTATTATTAACATTTGAAATGCATTATGCTAAAGAGTAGGCAATAAATATCTTTTAATTTCTAGTTTTTTATGATGAAAATACTGTAGAGTCTAAGATGTAAAAGAAATGGTGAATTTTTCTTAAAAAATTGACGAGTAATCACCAAAATTGATTGCCTTTTTTTTTTTTAAATTTGCATCATTTTTAGTAATTTTGTTGACGAATAGTCATTAAATGAAGACCTCAAGGTTATATTGCTTGGTTATGCATATAGGCGTGGACATTTTTGAAAAAATTTTATATAGACTAAGTGCATGGTCTAATTTATGAATATCGTGATTTAAAATAGAGTCATATAAATATTTTTATATTACTTTTTTACATTAACATACATCATTATTATGCTCTTTAAAATCATGAGATTCACATGTAGGACCATTGGCTTGATCTATTTAAGAATTTCCTCATTTGCCATATTGCAAGTTCCATTATACTTCGATCAAGCAATGAGGAGGAAGCCAAGGAAACTGAGGTCCGAAAAATCTTATCATATGATGTCATCAACTGTTTTGTCTGACCTGGCCGCCTAGCTTATTCATTTGACCCACGTGTACCATTTCCTTCTTGGTCCAATCCAATAAAAAATTACTCACAGAAAACAAAGACATCCTCCTTGGACACAATCAAACAAGAACATCATTCTCCTTTCCATTTGCCATTATTTGCCCTCTCAATTCTTCGTCCAATTTTTGCATCCAACAGCTGTTTTCATATTTTCTGTGACATTCAACATCCCCTACCCCCCCCCCGGGCCCGCCGGGGGGGGGGGGGGGGGGAGGAGGCGGGGTTGGACTCTATATATAGGAGACTAGTCCTCAACATGTTCAACTCAAACCATTGAAGTTTTTACAACATATTCCGGGCAGAGCATCCTTATTCCAACATATCTAGAAATGGATTCATCTATCTTCCTATCAATGATTTCTGACTTCTCCTCTGATTCATCAGTTGGATCAGTCGATTCTTTTCCATGGGATAGCCAAAATTTCCAAAATTCACTACCATTTAACGAAAATGACTCAGAAGAAATGCTACTCTATGGTCTTCTAGCACAAGCAGAGGCTGGTCAAGAAACATCTGAAACCAATTCTTCTGATCATATTAAGGAAGATGAAGTCAGTTCAAAATCAGAGCAAAAACCCAAGAAGGAAAAAGCTTATAGAGGTGTAAGAAGGCGTCCGTGGGGGAAATTCGCAGCTGAGATAAGGGATTCAACTAGGAATGGTATCAGAGTATGGTTAGGCACATTTGACACTGCAGAAGCTGCTGCTTTAGCTTATGATCAAGCTGCTTTTTCGATGCGAGGTCCTGCAGCAATCCTTAATTTTCCCGTTGATAGAGTTCAAGAATCGCTTATGGAAATGAAGGCTACCATAGAAGATGGTTGTTCCCCTGTTGTTGCATTGAAGAGAAAACACTCCATGAGGAGGAGAAATGTGAGCAAAAAAAATAAAGCAAGGGAAGTCAAGGTAGAGAACTTAGTTGTTTTTGAGGATTTAGGCAATGATTACTTGGAAGAACTCTTGAGTACAAGTTGAAAGGATAGTCCATGGAGAATCAAAAGATTCAAATCTTCTTCATTTTAAACATCTCTTCTTTTTTTTTTTTCTTTTTGGTTTTTAGGTTGCATATCCTCTGGGATATTCTTGTAAAATCCTTCTTTCATCCAGTAGTGGTGGAATATCTTCTCAGGAATCTGTTATTTTGTACTTTTAAAAACTTTTCATCAGTGAAGGTGGCTATCAATATCAATCTCTCTTATCTATCTTGCAGCCAAATAAAGTTAAAATCCACAAGGCTAAAAATTTGCAGCATGCAATTACATTTTTATATTCGCGACCTCTTTTTTATCTCATAATCACTTCAATTGCTACAATATTATATTTCCAGACCAAATGGCTTGTCCATAGTACCACTTACTTGTCAAGATTCGTGGTAGGTTTTATAAGAACAGTTGTAAGTTTAATTATATAGTAAGTATTATATAATATTACGATAACGCTACGTCATTGTAACCCTAACTCTCATTATCATGCAATTTTTAGATACTATATCTCTCATTGTCATGCAATTTTTATATGCTAATACTATTTAACCACTCTTTAAGACAACGGTCATCCAATGTCACTCTTAACTACGTTTTTAACCTTATTAACTATTCAATGTTGCTTGTATCATGGCTTATGGGAACTTTTATGGGGAGGGAGAGTCAGAATGACGAAGTGATTAGGAAGATAAAGTTTGAATTCAAGATTGTGGTCAGAGTTACAATCTTGCTAACTATTCTTTCCCTTGGATTTAATTAAAAATCATTTACACTTCTATCTCTGTTTTCCTTTTTGTTTTAAATACTAGATTCATGATAATTTATTGAGCCTTAGCTCATACTCTTGGTCAAACAGGTTTCTAGGCACTTTTATGTTTGGTTTGAATGGACATGTTCACTAAAAACATGTTTTTATAAAATTTTAAACTTTTTTTCAATCAAATTTTTGTTTCACATGTATCTTTGTCCAAAGAACCTCTAAAGTGGCTACAGTAGTACTTAAAAAAAAATCCTAAAAACAATCATCCAAATAAAGTTGTTTCTCCCAGGCCAAAAAAATAAAGAAGAGAACAACAGAATTTTTTTTTTTTTTTTTTGAGAAAAGGTAGAAGATGAACTCTTGAAGCCTTAATCAATCTATTTTCTTGGTCCCAGAACCATATATTTCTTTTCATAATAAGAACGGATATATTATTTTGATAAGATTATGTCCTTATCATCATTGAAGCGCACAGCAGAGTTACTCAAAAATAAAGAATATATATATATATATATATATAGAGAGAGAGAGAGAGAGAGAGAGAGAGAGAGAGAGAGAGAGAGAGAGAGAGAGAGAGAGAGAGAGAGAGAGAGTGTAATCTAGTGAGCCAGATTATTTTATTAACTACCAACATAGATTTATGAATAATGTAGTATGCGCTTCTTCTTGGTCATGAATATACAAACAGGTCCATTCACAGAACTGTTTTGGTCTAATGTCAAAAGGGGAACACAAATAAACTCAGAATCTTCTTCTTCAGTTGAGTCGTATGCATTAGGTAGAGCAACACACCTTACTTATGCATAAATTATTCTGCTTTTGCAGTAGGCCCATGGCATTAGGTAGAGTAGCACGTATCAAATTTTTTTTTTTTTTTTAAAGAAGGAAGCAATTAATTGGGAGATCAAATATGGTCATTTGTGTTTGTTCTTGAATAAAAGTCAGACTTGAAAGGGCATGCATTACATATGCAGATCATTCTATATCTTTTCATTTTTTTGTTGTTCTCTCACAAGCTGAATTTTGTTGGTAAACGTAATTACCACTGTTTTTGTTTCCTTTTTGCATTGGTTAAGCTCGATGATTTAACGGTGATGTTACACGATAATGAAGTCGAATTAATCAAATCGATATGGAGATAATAAAATATGATTAAAAAAAAAAAGACATTGAACCTGATTACTTTTTCAGATGTGCCTTGGTAGGACCTACAGTATACACCTTGACCTAGAGTGTGCACCTGTGAAAGAGGATGTGACTTTTGTTAACTAATAATGGAAAATAGTAAAACGAGTTTTTGGCAAAAATACAAAGGACCGGTAAAAAAAATTGCATGACCAGGGAGAATTCCCGTGATCCTGTTAGGATGGTAAAATTCAAGTTTATTACTGCATTCTCAATAGTTCTGGTCAAAGTTCATTCAAATTTAAAGTCTTTAACAGTCACTATCCTGAATTCTTGAAGAGCAATCGCATTTAATTTTACCACTGATTTAAGTTAAAGAATACAGCACCAAGTCACATTCTTGCTTTGTCCACTAAAGATGAGTATGTGATCACTAATTATTAATAGAAGGTTAAGTGAATCCAGTCGTTTAATGGCACAGAGACATTTTTGTGCAAAGTTAGTATTCTTCTTATTGACTGGTTGATCTCTGAATACTACAGTGGAAGCATTACTGAGATGTAACAATTGTCAAAATACTACTGTCTAGTTAAATTTGGTTAATTTGTTTAGTTCTAAGACCGTATAATCAATAAGAAATCACAAACATCTATTCTCGATTCTTTTTTAATTCGAAATTCTCGGGGCATTGAACTGCATATAGATGGTTAAAGAAATTTGGTTTGTTTTCTGAGCTAATTAGTTCACTGAATAATTAGACAAAGCAATTAAAAAAGGCTTGATGTTTGCTTAGTTACTTGTAAGCTATTTCACTATGGATTAAATTATTCGGCATTGAATGCCAGGTTTGTCTATGGGAAATAGGTTACCAATCCATCAGGGCAAGCCTATTGATCATTCTATGTATGGAGAAGCATATTGTCTTGCATAGAGACAAACCAATAGAAAGCTGCTAAAGAATAGAGACAGCAGAACTTTTCCATTGGAAATGCGTTGCCTGATGAGACAGATAACTAATTTCTGATGTAAAAATACAATGTACTGAATATCATGATTGATGATATTCCTTTTACATCTCCGAGGTCTCAGCAAAGTTGATAAAGAGATCCCATTAGCTGTGGAAAAAGCATGCACAGGCTAGTCAAGAAACATCCCCTTCATCCCTAAGGTTGTAAGATACTAGCATGATTTTCCTGTGTACATTAACGGCAACAATGAAGGCTATGTTTTCACTTTCTTAGGAAGTAGAGTAGCAGGAGGGGTAGTGCTTCAATCAATTTAAGTCATAATCTTGGTAATTAATGCAAAGAATTAAACAAATGACTGATGTATTAATTATGTAATCTCCACGTTGGCTAACCAGAAGAGAAGGTTCTGAGTTGAATAATTTGCAGAATCCTCAATCTTAAATATCTAGATGTTGTAGTTATCACTTCAAAGATTACCCTCTTAATGTACAATATTCAGCATTCTGACATGGTTCAATGCATTACCCTGGTCATTAGTCTAAATATCATGATAGTTTGGTTAATTATTATTCAATTGATCTTGCCATTGGCACGTGTCAAAGGGTGTATTCATTGCATTATGCTATGTTTTCAGACTCGGACCGGGTATCGACCCGGCCGAGCTCAGGGGTCAGGGGTCAATGGATTCGACCGGGGGTCGATTCGGGGTCGAACCGGATGACGTCATAAATATTTTATATATATATATATATATATATATATATATATATATATATAACACATATATACACTTACTAATTTTTTTCTTAATTTTAGTTGTTAGTCTAAAAAATTATAGCCAAAATACCCTCAATAACCATTTTAATATCTTGCTATTAATAGTTCAAAAAGCATTGAATTGAAAAATTAGCAATAAATATAATGGACTTAAATTATTTACTTTTTAATATAATTAGTATAAAGAAATAGAAGTGAGGCACCACTAATATTTTGTAATTGGTCAAAAAAGTTGGTTGCCTTTTGACAGATAACTGGGCCAAGCAAATAAAAATCATGTATTGATTTAGTATTGATGTTCATTTGTTGGATGTATGTCAATGGGCTCATGTCATTGTCAAAACTCAAAAACAAATAATTGTTGGAATCTATTTTCTTCAGACAATGAATATGGAAGCCTACAAATATGTATAATAGCCCATATCTAATGAAGTGTGGAGCATTAATGTGGTTGGATTTGTAAAAAAAAAAAAAAAAAAAAAATCTGGGCGGTTTCCGGTTTTGCCCGGTCAAACCCGATTTTTGACCGAGTTTGACCGGATTTTTTAAAACCGATTTTTTATGCTAACTCGGACCGGACACTTGGCCGGTTCCCGGTTCGACCGGTTCGACCGGCCGGTCCGGTCCGAGTTTAAAAACACAGGCATTATGTTCTGCATAATTATGTAAAGAAGAATGCTTTGAAAGTTTTTATACTAGCTTAAGTCCAGGTTCAGGAATTACTGTCTGCTCCTGTAGTCTACGCTTTGCAGGGTACTCAAATACCTTTAGAAAACATTATCTTAGCAATCTAGTAGAAGATTCTGAACTTTATCAATCAGAAGCAGCCCCCTTTCCCCTTCCGTTTTCTCTCCTTTCTTTCTTTTTCATCAGAAATATGAAATCATTTGATTCAGAAACATCATTGACTTCAAAAACTGCTTTACACTAAGCTTTCACTCAACTATGAAATTGGATAATTTGGTTAATTCAATTCTTGATTAAAATGCTATTGATTGGAAAAATGATCTTCTAGCGGATAAATTAACAACTTTTAAAGTGTCTTCAATGAATTTCCTACTTTTTTCATTTGATTTTTAGAACATAGAGAGGTTTCCAAATCGATTTGAGTACTTAGTTACATTAAATAGGAGCAGCAAGGCTAATCCATCAGTCCACACGTTAATACAAAACGGAAATCGGCAGAAGGAAGAGCTTTGAGAGCACCTAACCGTCGTCAGTTGTAACACATTAGTTAATAATCTGGCAGTCCTTCGGCAATTGCAGTTGCGCCATTTCCTAAGAAACCTTGTTTTCTGATACTCTGTAACACATTAACAGGGAATGGGACAAAGTGTTTGCAATTGACCAATAAAATCTGTATAGGCTTGAAAGCAGCATAACTAAGCTAGAAATGCTTGCATAGTTTTTATTAAGGTAGGCTAAAGTGTTAACGTGCAAAAAGCATCAAGTTCATCCATCTTATGCTTAAGTGTTAACGTCCAAAAAGCATCAAGTTCATCCATCTTATGCTTATATTCAACTGTCTGGTGATCAAGCAGCAAGGAGCCATGGAAGCTGCCTGCAGCACTTCTTTCAATTTGGACAGTATAGTACTAAAGCATGAAGAATTGTTTCACCGGTGCATGAAACATCTAGACCTCTGAAGATTTGTTTGTTGAAAACTTTCATGGCATCTCAAATCTGAAGTTTCCCCTAATTTTGCTGTTGCTAAACCATAGTGCAGCTTCCGTAAGAAATGCGTACACTGTGCAGAGGCACAACACCTGAAAAGAGCAAATATTGAGATATCTGGAACATCTGCAGTTCTGGATCCGAAAATGGACTTATCTTCATAGTCCAAATGGCAAATGCGATTGTCAAATTAAAAGCTGATCTGACATTTTTTAATTTTCATCATCCAGAAATTTGCATTGTAGGACCAGAATTAAGGGCATGGTGGGCTTTCACTTCAAGAAGAACAAATTGGAGGGGGAAGTCCAATCGTGTTTCTTGATGTTGGTACCTTAGCAAACAGAGTCCAGAAGTTGCCGAATATTTTCTTCATTGGCCGAAAGGTAAAAGCCCTTCAACCTCTTAATCCAAATCCAGCAAAACAGCACATTACTCGTATGTTAGATAACCGGGAAAAAAAAATTACACTGTTCTTGATGAAAAACTATCTGGCAACTCAAACCCAAAAAGAGTTCACAAAAAAACATAACAGTAAACACTATGAAGATCCTACTCATTATTCGAATGAAACTTATACTGCAACAATAATTTTCTTTTACTTTTTGTTTTGGTTACATTCTAGGTGCTTACCGTTTTCTTTTACAATATGGATAGTATAGCTTAGTTTAGTTGGCCAAAGAATAGTTGAAGAAGAGTTTATTTAGACACAAGAAAATTGGATGATTTGCAGAGCACAAAAAGAAGGAAACACTCAACTATCTCGTATCACTAAATAATAAGATAAATTTTCATACAGTTTCATATTGATATAATGTAATATTATATTAGATACAAAAATTATAAAAAATTAGACAAAGAATCTATAATGAATGTTAAAAATTTTGACTTTTTGCCCTTTTAGTGTTAAAAATTCCTTGAATAGTTGAATTACATTTAGGACTTTAACAAGCTCAGACTCAACTCGTATATTTAATCAAATTATGAGTTTCGAGCTATGAGCTTCAAGCTTATAAATGTGAAGCTCGTACTCGGCTCACAAAATATTCGGATTGTGAGTCTAAACTCACAAGCTTATGAGCCTAAAACTGTTGAAATATTCCTAAAATTCAATAATCTCACAAAAATGATGAATGGAGACAAACTAATTAGCAAATTAATATTACTGTATATAAACACAATCCTTTAGCTTAAAATTAATTTTGAAAAGTATAGCAAAAATTTTTGAAGTGATTAAGTGAAAAATGACTATCTCAAAATGTGTACTAATAGGTATTCAAGTAAAAAATTCACATAATACATTTGCAAGATATTACTACTAAATATAAATAGCTCGTTTATATATTGATGTCCGTGTTTAACTCAAAAGCAAACGAAAATTTTATGCCACAAAAAAGTATTATCTTCTACATTACTTCATCAAATAGATTAAGTGCATTACATCTTTGGCACAAAAGCTTTATTCACACTAATTCATTAGGCTTATAAACACCAAAAGAATACTATGATATACAATATCTTAATATAATATATAATATAGTGTGTGTATATATGTATATATATATAATATTACATGTGTACATATACATATGTATATATATATGTATGTATAGTGTGTGTACATAGACATATGTACATGTATGTGTGTGTACATATATGTGTATATGTATATGTGTATGTATATATGTCTATATGTATGTGTGTGTGTGTGTGTGTCTATTGCTATATATATATATATATATATATATATATATATATATATATAATGAGCCAAGCTTATAACGGGCTTAAGCCTTGTGAGGATCGAGCTCAGTTCAAAAATATTTTGGGCCTGATATTTCGGTTCAAGCTCTACTCGACTCAATATATAGCTAAGTTTATGAACTTTTTTTGGGTCGCATGGGTCGAGTTCGAGCCGGCTTGGCCCATTGACAGTACTAATTACATTGATCTAATCTGCGATTTGACTTATTTCATTTTGGCCCAAAGTCCGCTGTCTAGATCACATCACCCAATCAGACCCAACATGACCCTGGGTCTTAGAAATACTGAAAGCAAAGTTTTCACCAGTCCGAGACAACGCAGATTTTTCAACTGCTTATATTAGTCCAATGTGACTGCTGCAGTTACATTTTGGCCCAAATATAATTAGTCCCAAATACAGCTGGAGTCTAGGCAGCCAGACCTTTGACCCATCTTACTCCAGGCCCAGAGACAGGGTAGTAAATTGTTGAACTCTTTCAAGGAATAAAATAAAATCATAGTTAGAATCAATAAGCCAAAATGTGGAAGTAATCTTTTATAAAGCATTAGAATGTCTCATAAAAATATTTTTTTTATTTTTTGTTTTCCTTAATATTATTTCTATCAGCCTATCAGGGTTCTATTAATAGCCACAGTAATTAATTAGTCAATTTCAAGTAAATACATATTTTTAATAAAGCAACTTTGTTTAAAGTAAACAAAAGGGCTTGACTGTATATTTGAAGATTGATGGACCACATATCCGTCTAAAATGGAAAAATAATCTATTCTTTCAATCTTTTACTTCAATTTCATTTTACTTTATTTGAGAATTTAATTGTAAAGATAATTTAACTTTATTTGAGAATTTATGGGTTTGTACTTAATCTCAGAAGAGAGAATTATAATACCTCGTTGAATCTCATCCATATTGTGTTCCAATTTTACTTTCACTAATAAAAACAAATTCAGGTATCATGGATTGATGTGTCTAAATTGATTTGGTGACTTTATACTGGGTAAGGAAACTGCAGGTGATTGATAATCGTAGATAGAGATAAATTGTCGGAAACAAAATGTCAAATATAACGGTGTAAACCGGGAATTAATTCGATTTTTTTTTCCCATCAATGTCTAATTACTTTACATAATTAAATTATTTGCACTTTAAAATGTTCCATCAACATGTCAATAAAGTTACCATTTTTCTAAATCCATCTAATAACCACCGACATTTTTAATTATAATTTGTCAATCGTTTTAAATAGTCGATTTTACTTTTATGGTATTATAATCCATCTTACATTATGTATGAGCGTGACACGTGTTCTTTATTTAATATTCACTAGTAATTGGTAAATCATAAACTTTTTTATATATTAAATGAAATTATGCTGTACAACATATGTGATGTAAAATGAAGTGTAACACTAAAATTATATCAAAGTATTCAAAATCTGATTAAACCTACAAGGAAAAACGAAAGTCTTGTAATTTATTTTCTAGAATAATTCTTGATTCCTTGGAATCAGAAACCATCGCAGTTTGGTGTTTCTTACAAGTGAACGATATACATTCGGCGCAGCCCACAATCTGACTAAATGTGTCCGATGCTGCTTTAGTTCCTCATGACACTGACTTATCTTACGTAGGAATCTAAACTTTGACTAAGAGGCTGAAATGCAAGACAAATTGCAAGTGTGAAACACTGAAAATTACTTGGCACATAACATATCACTATCTGCTTTACTTGATTTCCCACCAGACGACCATGCATTCCAGTAAAAACCAATTAGTCAAGACTAACTAAATTGGTGTACGAGTAACTATGTTAATTATTCTTTTGCTTGCGAAATCGTTTACTATATCTTAGTTTCTTCGTTTAAATTGTCTTAAATTTATTGTACTCAATAGCTTCTGATTTTTATAAAAACTAATTTTAGAAAAATTAAAAATCAGTTACTCCTAATTTTAACTTTAAAACATAGTAAAAAAAGGCAGTTGAGAACATTACGAAATAGATTTTTTAAAAATTAGAAGTTAAAATCAGGTAAAATAAAGCTATAGAGAATAGGCCTTATGTCACTTTTATCACGTTCATTTTAGACAATTATACTGTATAAACATAATATTCACAAGTTGGTTAATTCATATTGATTTTAAATTTACTAGCAAGAAGGTGCTAGATATTTTTGTACGTCAATTAAGTAATTATGTAATTTTAGCTTTTTTTTGTTGTTCACTTTATCTAAAGCATTGCATCTGTTTGTTATGCTGAGTGTAAAATAAAAGGGTAACATTCCTAAACATTGAAAAAAAATAAAAATGAAAGTGTAACACTGGCACATTAGCCTCTCACAATTTGCATTGTGGCGACTGCAACCGAAGATTTGTAAATCGTTTTAAAGATTGGTAGGTGGAATCGCTTGATCCCATGCATATGAGTTGAAAAGTCGTTATTTTTCCCACTGTTTAATTTCCGCGTCGGTGCTTGTACCAAGCAAGCATGTTTGCTTTTTTTCAGGTTGACAAATTTGGATATTTTGAATCTGACCTTTTTCTTTTGAATTGAGGAAAAGATAAATCCATACAAAATCTTGTCCCCGGAAGAGTTGATGTTATGCAATATTTTCTTCGGCGTATTATTTTGGAGAAGTTCTGCAGTCTAGTCACGGTCACATTGGTGTTATTAGTCAAAAGTTTCTCGGTGTTATACTCGGTAAAGTTCCCAATCGTTTTGATATATCGGCGGATGAAGCATAATTCATAATCAGAGCAATATTTTGGGGATTAATTGGTTAGTTAAGTCAATTCTATATTGTCCAGTGTATATCATTCATGGTAATTTGAAAGTTATCGTTCTCCCTCGCCTTCCCACACGTTGATAAATTTCATAGCAATTGTACCAAAAACCGAAAAAATTCATTGCAATAAACTGCATCTTATGGCCATGAACTCAACGTATAAAAGGTACACAATCATGTTCATAGGTAGCTTAAGTATTTATTTTTGGGAGAGATGATATAAGGAAAAACTCCAGAAGATATAGATAAAAATCCTGAGTCATATGCTCATCAATTACTGTATGTAGAATGACAAACAACTGAATAATGCCATAAGCAAATAATTAGTACAATGATGGATCAAGTGGAAAGCGATAGATTACATGGTACCAACAATATCAGCTCTTATTCTAGTAACTAATGCAGTACGTATACTCATGGAGCTGAAATAGTAACTCAATTGATCGGTGGTGGCTTGTGTGGTGGCTTGTGGGGTGGATAGTAACCATGAGGTGGCAATGGCTTATGAATTGGTGGTGGCAAAGTTGGAGGCTTGATTGGTGGCCTGATGATGATAGGAGGATATTTTGGAGGCTTAGGAACCGGTGGCGGCCTCACAACTCTTGGTGGCAATGTTGGTGGCTTAGGAACCGGTGGTGGCCTCACTACTCTTGGTGGCAAAGTTGGTGGCTTGGGAATCGGTGGTGGCCTGGTGATTATGGGAGGCAATTTTGGTGGCTTGGGTTCAGATGGAGGCTTCACTACTGGAGGTGGCTTGTGAATGGGCTTTGGTGGCTTCTTGAATGGAGGAGGCGTATGCTCATATGAGGGTGCTCCGGGGTAATCAGCCAAGGATGGAGTGGTGAGAAGCACCACCCCAAGTAAGAAAGCTAGGAAATATGCAAGAGCCGACATGATTAAGTAGTTATGTGTGTTGCACTTCTACGCAGAATTGAGTAGCCTTTTATAGAGTTTTGGGCTACTCTTTGCCTTGTTACATCAGTGTCTAAATTAATTTTGTTTGATAGAATTCAAGGATATGGGCCCTTGGAGTTGAAAAGTTTGAAATTTATGTTTAGGTGTCTTGATATAAAGAAATGAAAGACACTAGAGACTTTATTATATGTAAACTAATCTAGGAATTTCAGTGTTTTTACGTGTAAACAACATCCCGGTTCATTTGGGCCCTTTATTCACGCTAGGCGTGGCTTTTGCTGCCTGTTGAAATTTGATAAGATTTTGGATGTTCCAGTTGAGAGGAAACCGAGTGAGAAACAGTTGATTAAGAGTTTGTCTGTGTTAAGTGATATGGAGTTTAATCAAGCATCAATGAATTCTTGGGAGACAAATTGTCAAGCCATATGGAGGAAATTCAGGGAAAATGGCTACAAAAGGTTGTGTTTTGTAACCTTAAAAATTCAAGGGCCACTCCAGTTTTGGCTAATCAGAGTAGTGTGACAGTAGTGAGTGGTTCTAATAATCTGCTGACTGTGTTGTTGGAGGTTGTGTGGTGATGAACCCTGAAGAGGTCATGGAGCTTGCTATTGCTGGTGAAGAATACAAGGAAACTAACTGTTTTTGTTGACCTGTTATCTATGTTATAACTTCGTGATGGCCTTTTATTGTTGCTCAGTTGCAGATACTTGTAAAAATATGATAGCTCTATCTTTGGAGCTATTCACATATTTTCATGGTTATTTAAATGCTAATTGAAATGATTTCTCATAATATCACTGTAATTCAGTTTCTCGTTTATTTCATCTATTCGTTGCTTGATGTTAACTCTCTTGTCTCCTCACTTGTTAATGATTTTACAATCTGATACAGCAGTTAAATGTCTTTATCTCCATTATTGAACAATTTCTTCAGGAAGCTGAAGATTGTGTGAAGTCTCTGTCTGACCTCAAATAATGGAAGAAAAGTTTCTCTAAATGCAAGAAAGTAATGTTGATTTTCCCAGCCCAAATAAATAAATAAATAAATAAGCCTCTTTGTGAACTCAAATAATGGCAGAGAAGTTCTCTCTAAAAGTAAGACAAGAATGTTGACTTTTCCTAGCAAACAGAAGTGCTTGGACATAGTTCAAGTTTCTGGAGTATGAAGCTGAATTATTTGGTCAAAGAACAGTAGAAGAAAGGTTTTCTTAAGCGCAAGGAAATACCTGTCGAATTTCCAAGCACAAAAAGAAGGAAATATTTGAATGGATTTCAGTATAATTCAAATTTCTGGATGGTACATTAGAATTAAGGATAATTAAATATACCTCTACTGAGATTTGTTATGATTGCAAGTATCTCCCTTTAAGTTTTGATAATTATACTTGCACCTTTTATATGTTTATAATTTTTAAATCCATTTTGATAATGTAACCTCAAAACCCCAACCAAATGTCCTAAATTATCTTTAAAAAAGAAAAATAAACTCCAAAAAATTTAATTTATTAATCTATAAAAATGTCAAAAGTACCCATACTTTTACACCAAATTTTCTCCACCAAATTCTACTCTTCAAAATCTAGTTGTCTAATTAATTTGAATAAATCTATTTTTTCTATTAAAATCTTACAAACAAGTATATTAAGAAGAAAGAGATGATCATTTTAATTAAAAAAGCATGCATAAACAAATTGAGAAGTCCAATTAGAGGGGCAGAAGACTTGAGTTTTAGGGTCTTTTTACTTTTTTCTACTTATTATTTATTTTTAAAGCAATGAAGAGTATTTTAGAATATTTAGTTGGTGTTTTGGAGTTATATTATCAATATAATTTTTTTATTATAAAAAATGTAAACAAAAAAAATGTAAGTATAATTATTAAAACTTAAGGGTAGATAGATGCAATTATGGCGAATCTTAAAGGAGGTTGTCAATTCATCCCTTAGAATTATTTGGGCCGCCATGTCAGAAAACAAAAAAGAATTATTTGGGCCCCAAAAGAGTGCTAACGTTGACTGTT
>CM045569.1:4213420-4242407 GCA_024721245.1 Mitragyna speciosa
AGTCCATGTCTTGTTGGGACAGGGTAAGCCCGAATGTTTTGCAACAATGATCAAAATAGGACTTTAATATTAATTTTTTGCTTTTGGCTATTTCTGCCTTTTCTCTCATACTGATTTGTGGTGATTATTTGCTCATCTTCACTAAGAAATTGATGGTTTTGGTTTGTTTATTTATTTAAATAAGTTATTCATGAGTAAAGTAGCATTCGTTTATCGTATGTTCATAAGTACAGGTCCCACATTTTGGTTAGTGTTTGTTTAGAAATTGCAGTTTGAATACGGTTTAATTTCGCACCAACTAGCTCCTAATAGAGAGAAATTAGAAATTATGCTCAAAATTTACTCGTTAATACAAAGATAATGATTTATAAACTTCAATGTCTGATTTATATACTCTACCTAGACTAATAAATCCAAAAATTATAATATTTCAATTTCATATAAAAATATTAAGCCCAAATAATAAGGGATTTTTGGTCTAAAATAAAAAAATGGAGTTTATAAATCATTTCTTTTTCCCCCCATTTTCATAAACAAGCATTCAGAGTGAATTATGCAGAAAATGATTGGCAAAA
Source organism: Mitragyna speciosa (assembly GCA_024721245.1). Lineage (NCBI taxonomy): Eukaryota > Viridiplantae > Streptophyta > Magnoliopsida > Gentianales > Rubiaceae > Mitragyna > Mitragyna speciosa. The sequence goes on from CM045569.1 coordinate 4,213,996, forward strand.
ATTCTGTTTCTATTGGCACTGCTTTTTAAGTGTTTTACGTGAATAAATATTTTGGTGGTGAAAAGTTAAAGAAAATTCAGTTTGGATTTGTTCCTCAATCGTTCTCTTTAGGCCCAGTAATTCAAGAAATTCATTTTTTTCAATAAATCAGTTGGTTGGGCCCATGGTATTAAGCTATTGGAGTCTCTGCAACTGTGACAAATGACATGGTCCAGATCTTTAAATCCACTGTCCATCTTTCAGGAACAACAAACCAAAGATAGCAGGGCCTAAATTCATGCACCAGAAACTAGATTGTGAAGCCCAATCTCAATAAAAAATAAAACCTAATGTTTGAAGATTTACATTGGGCACACTCCCAACCTTGGATTGGGCTAGCGACTTGGACCATTGGGCTTCACTTGTCAATCTTCCTCCAAAGAGGTTTACGCTGTAGAGCCTGAGATCACAAATAAAGGAATCCGCAGCAATAAGAACGAGAGAGTTGATGTGGCCACAGGGATGAATAATTGAGTACTATTGATTCAAAAGGCCCATACTCTGCTTGTTTGGTATTAATTTTCAAAAATATATTCTTAGAAAACTTTAAATATTATTTTTCAATTACTTTTTTACCTCAAATGAATATGGTATTCTTTTTTAAAAATATGTTCTTAAAAAAAATTTAATGTTATTTTTCAATTACTTTTTTTTTACCCCACATGAATATTTGTTAAGAAAAATCTCCAAATTTGCTACGTTAGTATTTTCAAAAAAATATCTCAGAAAATAACATCCAAGTGAAATGCTCTAAAGCCGTTGCCGAAAAAAGTTTTTTTTGGGTCATGTACTAGGGAGATGTAAGTCTCGAATTAGGTATTTTGTAAGAGCTAGCAGTCCTTAAACCAACCAAAAAAAAGAGGAAGGAAATGGAATAAATTTAACAAATAAATAATGGAAAAAGGAGGGCCCTCGTATCATTATTGTTTTGGTTTGTCTGTTTTCCTCAAACTACAATATTCAAATCCAGGTCTCTCTTGGAGAAAGAAACAAAAGGCATAACAAAAGAGAAAAACAACGTAACGGGAAAAAAAGTGATGAATTCATGGTCCACCATCTTGAACGTTTTTGCTTCTTTTCCATGACAAGATGTTTATAACCCCCCCATCCACATATTGATTGAGGTCCAAGTGATGAATTCACCTTCGTTCTAGGCTTGTTCAACTAACTACCTACTATCTTACACTTTTAAATGGCTAAAATGTCTACACAGTAGTCTTAAAGATTTTGAAATTCAACACTGTCTTACTGTATTACTTTTTCAAAAAGAGAAAAACGACGGAAAATTTAATTTCCAAATTGTGTATTGGATATATATTATTTTTTATCAAACCTATACTATTACATTGGAGAGGAGAATGATGTTGGTGAGATTCGAACTTCTGACCTCAATAGTGGAGTCATAGAGCTCTAACACTCTTGAATAGTGGAGTCATAGAACTCTAACCACTTGACCCTCTATTCGTTCTCAAATTGGGTTTCGATTAATTAAAAAAAAAAGAAAACTTTTTGACACTGGTGTAAATGGTAGAATCAGTATCCTGTAGCATAGATTTAGGAGAGATTCTTAGGTGGGCCGGCTCTAGGACCCCACTTGTGGGCCTTGTGATTTAAATAAGCGTCAAATAAGCAAAGTGATGCATGCTGATGTAAGAAAATGACGTAAAATGATGTAAGGATACTTATGTGAATTTATTTTAAATCACAAGATCCACAAGTATGACCGTGGATTGGATCCATTTAAGAATTTTTCCCAACCCGGAGTTAATTCCCTTTTGTTTCAGTTTTTTGTCAATTTTAGCTTATTCCTTTTAAGATTAAAATTGCATTTTTTTTTAAAACTTTTCTGTCACCATATTATTAAACTAATTCTGTACAACTGCAATATTTAGCACTTTTTAGTTGTAATTGTTTGTATGATAAAAAAGTAATTAAGAAATATGATAGTAAAATAATTTTTGAAATAAAATGATAACTAAACTAGTCTTAAGTATCCGAAGCGACGTTAAAAGATGCTTAAGATTTTGTGATGTGGTTAAGTTGGAACAATAGAGACTTATGTTATGGGGTCCCATTTTGACCTTCACAAAAATTTAGAACCGTTAAATTTCTGATCTAAATCTCGTGCAACACATTACCAAGAAAAGACTTAGTACAATCCATATATAGCAGAACGTTTTACTACACATTTTAAATCTGACAAATCTCAGTGACAAGCAATTATGTCAAGAAACATAACTTGGTGCAAGAGTTAAATTAACATTAAAAAACAAACTATTAATTTCGACACTAAAAAGGGACTAGACACATTAATTTATTGTTCCTTAATACCTTCGACAGGCTTTATTAGAGGACTTAAATCAAAACTATTAGTGATTTAAACATTGCAATGTCACCCTTTCCTTGCAATGCGCAGATAAACCATTCTAATTCATTTGAAAGATTTAGGTAATCGGAAGCTAATTTGAAGTATTACTAGTAGTACACTGTCACCCCTTTTCACATCTACTATATGGTCGAATCAATCAAGCATTGCAACTCTTTTCTCTCTAATCCTTAGAGGCACTAGTTTCATGAATAGATTTTGGTTAAGTAGAGAGCTTCATCTGATTGAAGGAGTCGATGTATTAGTAACGAACAATCAATTTATATAATTTTGACACCATTGATTTTGGTTCCGATTCTCAATCTATTTTTTTTTTTTGTATTTAATTGTTTTAATATAAAACTACGTCATGTTACTACTAGTGCGACGCGATTTCATGTTAATACAATGTAATTTTGTGTTGAACATAATTGTATAAAAAAATTAGACAGGAGATTCAAGCGTCTTGATTTGGGAGAAAATGAAATATTACCTTGTGGCCTTTCCTCACCCTAAGGGTTTAGTGACAATGATTGCTTTGAAAGATTTAGGTTAAGCATAGGTTCATCGAATTAAGGAAGCTGATGTGTATCCCACAATAAAGAGATGGTCCATTAATTGAATTTCAGCATCAACAAAAAGTCATGGACTTGTAAGAAAAGCTAAGAAAACTTTGGTTTTTCTACTAGTGATGGAAGCAACTGCCCCCACCAACAATGCTTAAAAATATATTTCTTTCACACAATAATACATTCGTTGGTAATGGGTGGTCTACATTTCATTAATGCAGGTTTAGTGGATTCCCTTTCAAGGCGATGTACTTGTCTTGTTTGATGTTTAGTGTCTTCAAAAGGTAATTAGTTCTCTAACTGTACTAGCCCCACCATGCTAGTTTATGCATCACAAATAATATTTTGGTTAGTCAAGTGAATTTTTTTTGCGGATTTTTTCCATGAAAAAACTAGTAGGAAATACAAAAAATAGTGTTGTAGCTTTTTTGCATATTAATTGGTTTTTAAACTAAAAGATAAGATACAACATATGAAGGAAAAGTTTTTTTTTTTCAAAGTACTAAAAAGTAAGCCGATTATATAAGCAGAATGAAAAAGACATATATGGTAGAATCGTAATCATAGAAAATGACGCTAATCGAAATGCATACATTTATTTCATACTAATCGAAATGCATACATTTATTTCATACACTATAGGATGGTGAGAAGAGATATGTTTTTACACTAGCTATAATTAGACCGTGGTTTTAATTGCAAGTGGCAGTGTACCAACACTCGGAAAGGCAAATGGGAACAAATTAAAGTGAGAATCAATTTGTTTTATTGGCCTAAGATGAAGGTCATAGTAACAGACTAAATTGTAATTATTGACCTAAAAGGACCCATTGTATTGTGAACTTAGCGTTGGAATGTCATACTATAGTCCTAGTTGCTATTTGGCATTTAGTAGTTTATAAGATTAATTAAGAATAACACGTGAATTCATGTGAAGAGGGTCCTCTGTGTTGCTACCAAAATTCTACTCTCTCTCTCTCTCTCTCTCACTATGATCCTTTTGAGTGTGTTACTTGAAAACCTTTTCAATGATTTAGTCACTTGATTTATTGATCACTGTGCATTTTTGTTGGCAGGAAAGAAATCATTCAAGCGAAGCCCCCACCACTAGTTTTTTGAGTACTTGTGCTTAGGAAAATATATTTAACTCCAAACCCATGGCTTTGGTTGAAGATTTTCATAGAGATGCAATACAATATAATCCACTCAAAGAAAAGAAGCTATGCAAAGTCTCTTGATTTAGAAATTGTGAACTGATCTTTTCCAGAAAGGGTCTGTCCATGATCCTGCTGCATTTTCTTGTTATGGAAAGAAACATGTTTCATGTTAAACAAACAGTTTGCTGTGTGGCTGTGCATTATTTCAACTCCACAAGATAGAATTGGCCAATTTAATTGACAGGAGTTGTTAGGTGTTACAATAATATTTGACATTGTCAAGTCATAAGTCTCTTGCTCAATCAGTGGTAGGGCTGACGCAAAACTTTACTCTTGTATGTCTATGAGAGTGTGTCTGTGTGCGCCCGCATATTATTTGGCATGGATAAAACATTTTCTCTTGCAGTTGAAAACTTTTACATTTAGTTTTTTTTGGCGAAGGTTGTACTAAAAGTTAGAGATGCAATTTTTTGCATCGCAAAATACAATTTTGGTTTTTTTTTTTTTGAAGTGATTTACTCAAAACTTTGACGTAATCATTTTCATTCATTTTTTATTGTTAGCTAATATTAGACATTTTAGAGTTAAAGGATTGACATAGTACTTGTGCTTAATTCATCTTTTACTATTGCTTTAATAATCCATTTGAAAAAATAGTTAGTCATAGATTCAACATGCATGTAGTCATAGATTCAACATGCATGCATATGAGTATTAAAAAAGTTGTTTACTGTTAAAATGAAACTTGTACTTTATGATAATGTCCCAGCAAAAACAAATTGGCAAGATTGCATCAATGTTATATTTAACAAAGAAACTTGTGACCTTTGTCTTGCTTATATCACGGAAATGGAGAGAAGAGGGTAAAGCACTTCTCACTAAGAAGGTACATAAATGGAGTCTTATACTCAATTCAGAATCCTAGCATTTCTTTTCTTTACATTTTGATTCTTAATCTTGAATCCCTATCTCTAGGATTTTGCCCCCCTTGAACTATATGTAACACTCTATAAATTACACTGATTGTAGTCAAATGACTAATCTCCATTTTTTCTATAAAAACATGACTTCAATTACATAAAAAAAAAAAATTCACTACCAAAACCATTGTATTCCAACCCTACCAAGTTTTACAGATCAAATTAGCTGAATCCATCTTAGAATTGATGGCAAAGTTTTGCCTGTTTCTACTCTATTCCTCAGAATTAACATTTCATTTTCAAAGGGATTTTTATTTAGTACCCATTGTTCTTATAATTGAAACAATTCTTTCGTTTATAGCACCTCGTTTCTGTAAAATCCTTGTTACTACTTTCGATAGAGTTTGTTCATATTAGACCTTAATTTAAACTTGTTAACATCTTGAACAATAAGAGTTGATTGTTCTCAGTTCCTTATGATTTCCAACAAATGAACAACGATCATAATATGCATAAGATTTGTTGGTTACACTTTCTTGGTAAACTAAGCATCTTAATGGAACCCATTATTGAGATAGTTGCTCAATGTCAATTTATTGGCAGTACTAGTAAGTGTAACAAAACGACAGTAGAAAGGGTCAGAAATCTTTTCTTGGATACTGATAGTAGAGCCTGGACTGCATAGTTTTTGATGAAGTTGCATTTAATTTTCTTTAGTGAATATGAAGAGCCATACCGCATATAACAAGGGTTGCTTTGTCTGTGCAAGACCAGGTGGGGTTGTGAAGAATCCCTTCCTTCATCAAAGTCCCAAGTTCATTATTGGTTGACTATGACACCATGAAGGTTATCCTTCTTTTTTCCTTTTTTTTTTTCTGCCCTAATTTTTTATAATTAAGCAAATGATACGAATGCAAAGGAAATTTTTCTGGATATTCTTTTCAAACACGCCCGACAACAAAACTCCCCACCCCCCACCCCAAGCAAAAAATATACTAAAAAATACTTGTTATTTTGAGCTGCATTTGCTATACTCAAAAGTTCAAACCAAGATAAAAATAGCTTCCATGAAGTATTGCTTCATTTTTTCAGTTTCCGTTCTAAATCTTTTGCTTCTTCTTTAAATGTGATACAAGAAAAGACATGCTTATGTGAGTCACTTGAAGGAACTAGTTGGATAAAGGATAAACTCAAGGCAAGGGGTCCTTCCAAAGCCATCCATGACAATTAAGCAACAAATGTTCCAAATCATGAAGAATTGAAGTTTTGATATGAATAAATCTATTTCAATTGATTAGACGAAAATGAGTAAGAACGGAGAAGGAAATACCAAAGCATTTCAACACAGAAAAATTTATTGGGGCACACTGGAATTTACAGGTAATGTAATAAAAATAACTGATCCCAATTAAAAAATAAAAGTAAAATAAAACATGAATTGAAGAAGACCTCAAAGAGTTATATAGAGGATACTGCAAAATGAAAAACCTCTTCAAAGAGATCAATTGTTGTAAATTTTCTATATTATTTTTTTTAGAGAAATTTTCTAGAGATCCCATCTTGTTTGTTATCAACTCACCTGATGATAATTAATAACTCACTGCTGACTGAATACAAAATCGAAGCACAAAGAAAATCAAAAGGTATCTTACATTATCTCCATAAGCTCCCAATATTAAATCCATATGCAAGAGAAGAAACATTGGAAATTTTAAAAGAAGTGGACCACTTTTTATTCTAAACGCAATGGAAGGTTTACTAATGTACACACAGATTAACTATCCCTCTTTCCCTTCACCCTCCCTACACTTATTTATCACTCACAAATCCTTCTGTCATAGTTCAAAAAGCATACAAATACTTTAAACATTCTTGAAATTACCTCTCTATTTTTTCCTTATTTTGTCAATCATACTGACCCCTAGGCTGTGCCCAACCATATGCATCATGATTCAACCCTCCATTTGGTAACAAATTTGGTGTCAAATTATAAGTAGGCAAGGATGGAGGATCAGACATGGGATGCTGCTGCTGTTGTCCACCACCACCTCCATTAGTCCCTAATCCAGGAGGAGAATTTCCACCAGCAGCAGCAGCAGCAGCACCAGCAGGAGTTGTCTCCTCATCATCTTCAAGAGGCAATCTTTCATAAGTTGCATTAGCAAAAGTAGCAGCCATGACTAAAACTGGCCCTGCAGCCACAAGTGAACCGACTACACTTCCTCCAACAACTTGTCCCTGACCACCAGCTAAGTAAACTGTTAGCCCTGTCGATCCAGGAGGAGCTGGACCGGGCAAAAAAGCGCCGGTTAATGACAAAATTTCGAATCTTCCATGGAGTGCTACAACTGCTCCTGGTGCCGCTGGCTGTCTTAGGGTAACATTAGCTACTGAGCCACTCCCACTTAGCACACAAACTCCACGTTGTCTTTTACGGGCAAATTGTGCAATGCTTTCAGCTACATCACTGCCACCAGCAACTTCCATGACATGACTGCGAAGTGCATTTGGACTATCCCTTGTTACAAAGATGGGTGGCTTTGGTTTGTTTTTGGATCCTGGAGGTCTGCCTCTAGGTCTTCGAGTTCCTACTTCAACAGCACCTTCTTTTGGCTCACCGCTGTTGTCTCTTTCTTCATCTTCACTGCCTCTGCTTCCGCTGTTTTCATTCATCATGGCTAAATCTGGTCGACTTCGTTTGTTTGACATAGGTGAGCAAGGTGCCGGTTCGATCCCCGGCAACCGAACCTGTCCACCCCACCACCGGTTAGCCAGTCTTGCAATCTTGATCAAATTCAACAATTTTAGTTGGCTTTAGTTTCTAGACAATAAACAAAAAGAAGGGCAATTTTCCTCTTGCTTTCAGCTCAATTATTTGAGAAAAAACTCAAGAAAATGGAGAAATTTTAATAGTCTGCTGATCATTTCCTATATTTGACCAAGAATTTGGACCGTAACAAGTAGTAACAAAATTCCTAATCTTCTATTCCTCTAGCTGAAAAGAAAGGAAACAACTGATGATGATGAAGATGATCAGATGTAAACAAGAGGAGAATTAGATGCAGAAGTTGACGGAATCAAGTAAAGATAGAAAGAAGGGATATATGGAGATGATCAAGATACTTAAATATTAACACAAAAGGATCCAACAAAGAACATATGCAAGGGAAAACGAAAAGAAGAAGAAGAAGAAGAAGAAGAAGAAGAAGCCCTGATCGAATCAAAGGGAAAGGGAAAGAATAAAGCACCTTAGAGATTGAAAAACAAAAACTAATACTACTACTATATTGCTCTTGTAAGAAAATTATACTTATTGATACTATATAATAACTACCTCAAAGAAATGAAAACTATGTGGTACCAAAACCTCTCATATACTATGTGTTTTGATGTGCTTTTATAATGTAGAGATTTGGGGGAGGTGTGGGATTTCTTATTTCTTATATACAGTCCTCTAAATTGTCTATGTCTCAAAAGTCTCAAGAGCTCTCTCTTTTTTCTTTATGGGATATATCTTGAATGGAAATTAGGGTTTTCCCTCGTGGGGTAGCGTGCGCTAGGTGGGGGGCACGTTGCTGTCTCGTGCCCCCGACATATTAAACGAAGGGTAAAGCTAGCCTAGATTGAAAGGACAGGGACTTTGTGTCCTTTACTGCCTATTTTCTGCTTTCTGAATGAACATATCTAGCTAGACATGTCATACTTGGCCAATATGGACGTATGTATGATTTTTTTTTTTAGATGTTTTGTGACTGATTTTGCCTATGTTTATGGTTAACAATGTTATGTAAAAACTACATAATTTTGGTAGTTAGTGTTTTTTTTTTTTTTTTCAATTGGAGAAAGGGAAAGGGAAAGGACTACTTACTCAACCTCAATTGAAAGGAGAAATGAGAAGTAAACTTAAACTTAACCTCACAAACCACTCCAAAAGACATGGTAACTTTTAGAGGGTCACAAAAGCTTAAATCTACGACTCCAATAACCAGATCGTCCGATGTGTGACTTTTTTTGTTTTTAACAATTGGGGAAAGGAAAAGGGGAAGACCACTTACTCAATTTCAATTGAAAGGATGAATGAGAAGTAAATATAAATTTAACCCCACAAACCACTCCAAAAACTATGATAACTTTTAGAGGGTCACAGGAGCTTAAATCTACGACTCCAAAAGCCATGGTAGTTAGTGTTTTAGTGGGCAATATTTCTAGTTATTTAGTGCCAACCAGATAGTTTAAGGAAGAAAAAATTAGTATTAGAGTAACAAAATACTGCCGACTGATTATTTATTTCACCTTTATACAATTTTGTTCATTGTGTTGCGAGGTATGTTCTATGGTTATTATACAACATACATCCTCTTGCTATGATGTTGTGCAATGACGAAAATGAATTTGGTCCAAACTTTTTCATTTTCCTCATGTATTTGTGTGTAGCACGAGTTTAGTTACATGAGCTCTTCAATAATTACAAGTGATTTTAGTTAAATAATTTTTAGACATAAAAGTATTATTTTGGTGAAAATAATTTTAAATTTTTAGGTTTTTCTTTTCTTAAAAAAATAATGTTTGAAGTATCATAAAATATGATGTGGTGGTTACAAAACTATGTAAGAGATTTATAAGAAATTATTAGTAATATTTTATGAGAAGATTGTATAATTTTATCTTTGGTGAAAAAAATAATAATAATGGCAACATCAAAGCGTGTGTTCCCTCCATACATAGAGTAATAGTTTTCCAAATGTTGGCTAAGTAGCCCCATTTCTAAATGTTTGGTACAGATTAGAAATGAACTGTTAAATTTAACATGCAATTTGCTTTACAGAGTACAGATTCATCTTTCCAAGCACATTTCTACATCCATATTCCAGTACTTACAAAATTCAGGAGTTGAATTATAAGAACGAAACACCAATGCTTATCAGTGATTAAAATAAAGTTATCATGATTTTGGATCGCCAACAATTTTTTAGGTGGTCATTCTCATTCCACAGTGCTACATAATTATCAAACAAGTAAGACAGGAAAAACACGATTAAATTGTTCGCACCCCTTTCATTTTTAATGCTTTTTTTCCTTATTTTCATTGTTCTTGTTTCTTTTGAAAGTCAATCGACTTGATAATATATATAGTTTTTTAGTCAATTGGACTATATCCTTATGGGCATCAATTTCAGCCTGAACTGATTGAAACATTTACGTAACTCTTTAAAAACCTCAACAATTTCCTTTCATCGGACCTTGGATTTGAAATCAAAGGCTACACCAGTTCTTCATCATTACGCATCAGAACCCTTGTAATTGGCTCTACTTTGTTGCTAGTGGCACCAGTCCATACCCCTTAGCTTAAAAAAAACAAAAAAGAATTCAAATTAAATTTCAGCACGAAAAAGGAAGTTATCTTGTTCTAAGCAAAACACAGAAGGCCTGGACCATACAAAAGTACCACTAATTTCTTTTGAGTCAAAAGAAAATTATACTTCAGCTTCATAGGTATAAAATCATTTTCTTGTGTTGCGGAATGTCCAATTTTCAATCTTTATCTGCAACAGATTAGCCAACTTCTTCAATGATGTACTGGTCGCTCGATCAGAAAAAAGAATAATATAATCAGGTGACATGATTCTTGAATTCATGGCAAATTAAGAAATAATATCAACTAAATATCCATGTGTGAAACTAAAAACAAAAAACCAAAATTCTTTTTTGCATATGAGTAAATGACATTCCCACATATGATTTCCCTATGCATAATCTGTATGCATTCATCCAAGAACAAGTCAATAAAATACTCAAATTGCTGACTCTTTGCTGGCATATATGCTTCTAGAGATTGTGTAAAGATATACACTAGCTTTGATCTCTAACAGCATCTTGATGTAAAGTTAAGACCCATTCTAAACTTGTGCAAGTTGAATCCTTAATTTCGGGCTTTTCTTTTATCGTTTTCTATAAGTTCAGGAATCAAAACGAAGCATAGCAGCTAATCAACATATGTCAAGCTCAAGATTTGCAAGACAGGAAGACAAGACAAAGTAACAGAGGTCCAGATCAGCCGAGCCCTGGTCTTACGAGATTAAGTTCTTATTCTGCTCTATATAACAAACAAAATTAGGGACCAAAAATAGACAACCCTCTTTATTAAGGAGATCAATAAACTTCATGATCATGCAAGCTTTTGAATAATACCTTCACCAGTTGAAAGCAGCAATGCATCGCTTTCTCCACCTAATATTTTGTCAAAAGATGTATAGAGTGCAACCATGCACTTGATGTTACAATATCGTTTCAATTGTCAATTAACCAATAGGGGGCCACTTGGAAAAGCCATGCCTGTGACTTGGCACACGTTCTGCACGTGAGAAGGGAAGATGTTGGACATGGATCAGGCCGTACTGCCCTCGTGGAAGGGATGGCAGTGAACTTTTTTGACAATTTCGTATGAGATTGGAGCTATCACTTCTATTAGCCATGGAGAAATTCAAATTCTAAGCTTCATTTGCTTTGGAAAAAGATTACTATCATCGCTTGCCTAGCCATTGTTAGCAGTCCTACTTGTGACTATTAATTGATAGTACAGTTTTCCTCGTTGGTTGGTATTACATTTGCAGTCAGCTTGGAGAATTATTAGTAATTAGTTGGTTAAATTCTATATTGCTAACAATTTTATTCCATTAACGTAAGTAATTGAGGTTTAACCTCTAGAACGTTAAGATTCTGCACAAGTCCATGGGTAACCAATGAGTTCCTCCACTAGAATGAGAATTTTTGGCCTAATGCAGTATATATTACTAGTGTTAACTGGGGGAGAAGTGACATTTGTACTAACATGTAATTACTGAAATTCTCCAAGGTAAAGCGATAGTATGTACTAGGCTTGAAAACAGGTGTTTCAAGTGGGAAAAAGAAAAGAAAAGCAACCAGTAAATAAGAGAGCACGCGAGATAATTAGTACCTATTCTTTTCCACCGGACGAATAGTGTAAATTGACATTATACTTGGAAGAAGAGAAGGTCCTACGGAATTTGTAGCACCATTTCAGAAGAGTTATCAAATCAATTCTGTTCATATGTGAACTGTTTTAGTAATTAAAGGCACCTAAAATATAACAGTAATGAAAAATGTATTAGTAATAATAGACATTTTCCTCTACCACATTATTTATATAGTACGGCTACGCAGATCCATTTGACCATAGAGTTTAATATTACAGGACGGCTGCACGGCATTGACGTACGTACAGCTTTGAGGAAACCAAATGGTCCACCAACTCTTTGAAAACAATCAAGGTCGATGAAGAAAGGTGACATGGTCTTCAGTGGTTTTACACTATGTTCACAGCCTGGTTTATTTGATCGATTTGATCGAGTTCCCTAGTCCAAGTTTGATCTTGGCTGTCGGTTGGTTTTAATCGACAAGTTGCAGCTACTATGATGTTACCGTTGTATCAGGTCAGACTTGGAAAGCCCAAGTAGTACAACTTGAAGCGATATTGTGTACACCTAATCCACGATGAGTTCCTTGCTGGGATAATTTGCTTGCGGAGTGGATTAGTCTGGCAAAGCTGGAACACTTGAAAAACAATAAAAAAAAAAAGAAACCAAAAATCCTCGATGAGTTCAATCATTTTTAGTCCAGGGTGTCCAGAAGACCTCATCGAACACATGTCCATAATTTATCATCTATACGAATTACTAAGTCAAATTTTGGCCAACAGCCCAGTGGTCATGGGAGACCTTAAGGGTCTCCCCCTGTTGCAGGTCCTGAGATCAAATTCCAGGACTTGCAGTAGATAGGGACTTTTCGGAGAGGGGAGACTTTAGGTAATTTCGAGGAGATATACCCCCAAATTGTGTATAGCAAATAGTCTAGGGTTTCACCTAACACATTATTGGGAGCCTCATCCTACTTGTGTGAGGCAACAAACATGTAATACAATGTCACTTGATCCAAAAAAAAAAAAATTTGGCCTGGTGTAGGACTAAAGTCCTGGTGAATAAAGAGAAAACAACCAACAATCCATCACCAACACTGGCCCCAGACCCCAAAACAGCACGCACACAGAAAGGCCTCAACCTCAGAGTAAATGTTCGAAAGATTGAATCTATTCAGTCAGAGGATCAATCCCTTGAAACACGCACACACAAGAACAAAATACAAGTATGAAAGAACAATTGGCGAAGGATTGCATGTTAAAAGAAATAATGTATTTAGTGAATGGTAGCAGTGAGATGCTCATCCCGATGTAGCTATATGGCAATCTGGAAACTGAAGGAAAATGAAACCAGCATGCTTTTAAAACATTGAGCATTATGGAATATGATTAAACATAAGTACCACCAGATGTTCAATGCAATATTCTTTAGAAATTTCAGGAAAAGAGAAAATTGGATTCCGAGTCCTGAGACATGAACTTAGGATTATCATTCTCCTGCTATAGAACATTTCATTACGACGGAATACATCAATAGCAGTTCCTCCATTACAGGAACAACAAAAGCCTCATTGCTTCTAGCACAAAGATTCCATCGTATCAGTAACAGTAGCACTTTGGCATTGAAAATTCCTCTCCACACTAGACATACACAGTAACTCAGCACGAGGACAGGGTTTTGATCTTCAAATCTGGCTCAGCATCATTCGTCAGGACTGGGAATTGAACTGCACAATCCTACTTATCCATATAGAAAGTGAAAGAGAACCCTGCAGACAAGGGGTAATTAGTATCAGCAGCACAAAAAATCCATTTTCTGACTTATTTTCACATCTTCCTTTGATACTTCCCTGATTAATCAGAAGATCCAAGATATCTGAAAGCTCCCACCTATACCTAGTACTGCCTCCACCACACACCTCAATGTTGCCATCCATGGGAAACTCAAAAGAGAAAGTGACTATAGTTCAGCAGTTTGCCTCGCTAGTTGCTTTATATGAGAATAGTTGCAAAGCCATGAATAAATTTCTTGGTTTCTTATATATCAAGCCATGATGTCTTTTCCTTTACAGAAATCACTTCCACCAAACCGTAAATTCAAGCTCAACTGGAATTGAAATTTTTTTCTGAAAGGAATTCCACTGGCATCCAAGGTTTATACAGACAAACTAAAGGTAACACGAAGAGATACTTGCCGTATGGTATAGCATATTATGAGGAATGAGATCACGAAATATATTATGAGTTTGCACATTCTTCGATTTGATTTCTTCTCAAAAACCTATGACAGCAAATTCAATCAAAATTTGTTATGAAATTGAACTAAAAAGCTAGTACTAGGTGGTAAAATAAATATAAATAATTTATTACCACTTTGAAACGAGCCATGGTTCCAGACATTATTCCTCTTGAAGCATCCATATCATTTCCCTAAATGACGAATAACGAATAAGACTTACTGATCCAATTGATATTTTGTAAAGCAAGCAAACTTTCACTAATGCGATTCTATTACCATTCGGCCAAGCATGCGGTTATGACTTTCCACCTCCTCATGTATATCACCAGTCAGCTATCAAATTTGCAAACAATATATAAGATAGCTTGAATCTTTAAACATGCATGAAAATTCAGATCTCTATATAATGAGAACAAAAATAGCATGAGCACCAATAAGAAAAAGATTATAATACCACTACCTCAATTACAATTCACCTATTTAGCCTTAGAGTTCTCTGCAATCAATTGTACATCAATGAACAATTATATTGAACTCATAACCGTAAATCAAATGCACATAATACTGTGACACATTTTTATAGATTATGACAATATTTATGACTATCAAGAATAAGGTACAAATGAAAGGAACTCAATGTACATCAAACCTCTCAGACATTATGCAAACCAGACAAAATGGTAACCTTCTACAGAAATCAAACTACAGGCTTTGGCAATTCATAAAGATTGATATGGGAACAACATAATTCAGCAAATAGCCACTCCTTTGTTGGTGACTAAAATGATATGGCCACAGGTCCCCTAAAAAAGCAATGATATCTAAGCTTGCCCATACAAGTAGTGGAAAGCCTAAGAATTCTAATCAAGCAAAAACCAGTGAAAACCAACCAATAGGTTAGACAGAAGCAGGTCTTCTTGACACCACTTTCAAAAAACCAAGGTTCTTTATTGAGCACAGGATTTGTAAAATTAATTGCAGAAAGCATGTAATGCACGAGAAACCAGATTCTGAATAAATAGGTTTGTATGAATTTACCCTTTTCAAAAAGCTGACTCGATCTTGTAAGCTTTCAATAGCCTTTTCATTGCCACGCTCGTCAACATCACGAGAAGAGGAGGCCCTAAGACCACCTTCTTCCAGGTCATCAAACAGAGCAGCCCTAGAGGCTCTCTGATCCCTGCAGACATGAAAACTGATTTTAGAACAATTGGAATCCAGAATAACATGACACAAGTAAACCAGAAAATTTCTCAAAAACTTTCAGAAAATGGTACATTTTTAAACCTGGAAAGTTGATTAGTGAGGATGTTTAGAAATTGCAGTAATTGATGCTGAGGCATCAATGCTACATAGATTGATTGAACTGAGGAAGGTACAAAGTAAATGGACAGAAAATAGATTCCGAACGGAAAAAAAACACATTCTTCATAATGGATTTCCAACAAGATAAAGAATAAAGTTAGGGAACATTACTGCTACTTCTTCAGGTGCAGCTCTTTCTTCTACTCAATTCAAACCTCTTTAACTTTCCCTATATAACTAATTATGCCGTTACCAAAACCTAGAACAAAGTGATTCTTTTTCCCCCTGTTCAAATCCATTGTCAGCCCCTACACATTGGAATCAATATCGCTTAATGGGCTCAAATCTATCGGCAAAACTTGATCCAATCATGACCCTTTAACCTCATTCCTAGTCCACTAATATCAACTTCATCTAAAACTACCATACTAATTTGAAATCGCAATGCCCAATGGCTAAATTACCCGGACTTGGGCACAGAAGTTATATGGACACGAGTACCCATGTACAAAATGAAAATTCCGACACAGAGTACCTAGGACAAAGTGACGACTCTGAGTAACATAGGCCACTTGTCTCTGCAAACCAATTAGACGTTATTTGCGCCAAAATGACAAATAATTGCTCCCACATTTCTTAGCTTCTTCTTATTCTTTGGCTAATAAAGGAAAGATCCTCATCGAGGTTACAATATGAACTACAAATTTGGAAAAACCCAGATTACAATGGACATGCAATGATCAATAAGGATCATATATACACTTTTTAGCATATAGAAAATCAATTAAAATCACACAAGATAAAAATAATTGAAGAAAAAAAAAAGAAAGAAATGGAAAGAAAGCGAACAAAGTATCGATGACGAACCTTCGATAACTCATTGCATTTGTCAATTTGTTTGCTTCACCGATTAGATGATTCAATGGAGGTCGAAAATTTTAAAGAAATTTTGGGTATGAATTTGGAGAATTCTTATGAAAATGAGTGTTCAGATCTAAGGAGTTTTTTTTTTTTTTTTTTGAAGGATAAATTAAAAAAGAATTATTGTCCTAATTAATGGGTTTGTGTTGCGCAAATGCTATTGAACGCTGTCGTTTTATATCGAACTTAATTGGTGTCAACAGTAGTCCCACGTTTGAATTTTTTTTTTTTGGATTAAACAAATTCCAAAGGGACAAAGAGAAGGAGAAGGAGAAAGAGACATAGGATTCACAAACTCATATCATTAACATAATTATTGACTGAAAGAGCGATTATGACTGAAAGAGCGGCCATGAACCTTATGAATATACTCATGCACTATTAACCCCCAAAAGTACCATGTTTGACCTTAATTTGAAGTTTTCAGGTGAATTTTTGCTCACGACTATGTTGATAATGGTCTATTCTATGCACACTATATGATGTGTACATTTTTTTTTTGTGTGAAAATTGTACATCTTTTTTACGCAAAATAGACTACAATTCTGGGATGAGATAAATGATAACATGAGAGTTTCAATAGTAAGGTCACTTTTTTTTTTTTTTGCATGTGTTTTATTATGTGCCTTGGGTACAAAATAGGAAAAAAAAAAAGAAAGAAAAAAAAAACTCTTTGATAATTATCAAGCCTGATTTTATAGGAGTCTAAGGAGCTTGATCTTATAGAAGTTTTCGAATTTCATTTTTTGTATGCTTATTGGAGTAAGCTTGAATCGTGCTTGAAAATTTAATGAATACTAAATTTTGTTTGGCAATCTTAAATGAACTTCTACTGTCCTGATTATAAGTTTACTGTGTCTGTATTTTACCCTTAGTCCAAGTTGGGTGCTATAAGCTCTACTTAGGAGGCGTTTGGTTCAAATTCCTCAATCACTATCACTATGGGTATCATTAACCCTACTATGAGTATGGGTTTTGATGATTCCCCCCAACATGTTTGGTTTAATAATGGAATGGGTATCATTATAAGAATATTTGTTTGGTATATTGAAGGGGTATCATTATAAGAATATTTGTTTGGTATACTGAAATGACTTTCAAGTAAATTTTAAAATTTTTATTTATGATATACATATTTTTTAGATTTCTTATTTTGTATATTTGAAAAAAATTTAAAAAGATTTCTTCAATTTTAAATATAGTCATGCTCTAATTTGAGTTTTATGGAAATGATAATCTTAAAAAAAAGTCATTTTTATTATATTAACAGAGAGTATTATATATCTTTGATTTTCAATACAATTTTTTATAAAATTATTGAATGTAAAAAAAATTATTAAAAAGAATTTTTGTAAAAAAATTTATAAAGTACTAATAAAAAATATTCAAAATCAAAAGACGAGAGAGAGAGAGAGAGAGAGAGAGAGAGAGAGAGAGAGAGAGAGAGAGAGAGTATTGAGAGTGGGTAACTCAAAAGATATATATTTTTTAATGGGTGTGTTTTTGCCCTTAATAATAAGGGTTAATGGGTTTGATAGACTAGTATTTTGGGGGGAATCATTAACACCCCAATTAATCACTATCATTCCCATTGAATGATAGTGATAGTTGTTTAACAAACATCAACAATGGGTATCATTACTTGTGATACCCATTCCCCTCCTTGATTCCCCTAAACCAAACACCCCCTTAGTTTATGGTTCTTTTGGATTGGGTACAAATGCTTTGCTCATTTGGTTCAGCATTTTCCCAACTTAGAATTCAGAATTTGGCATGCATTAGTCTGACAAGTTTTTATCATCAAAATACATGGAAAATTAAAAAAGAAAGACCGAAAAGAAAATACATCTTCTGAAAGAAAAAAAATCAATTCTTTAAACAATTTACATTCTGGATAAAAAAGAAAATATATCTTCTGAAAGAAAAAAAATCAATTCTTTAAAGAATTTACATTCTGGATAAAAAAGAAAATACATCTTCTAAAAGAAAAAAAAATCAATTCTTTAAAGAATTTACATTCTGGATAATTTTTTTCTTCAGCATGTATCTTTTTATTATTATTATTATTATTCAACGTGAAAAAAAGACTATGAAGAAATGACAAAATTTGAGGAGAAAAGAAAGATATAATGAAGAGAAGACATTACAATTGGCTCGACATTGATTAGTCAAGATGTAATGAAGCTTATTTACTTGCAATGTTTGGGATATGGAGAAAAATCTCAAGGAAAAGATTTGTGATTCTAACAAAATCCAGTCAAACTTGTTGCTGCATGTACACAAAACGCAAACCTTATTTGGCTGTTAAAGAAAATGACCATGTTGGGCTAAAACAAACAATACCAAGATCGAAACATTCACCCTTAACACAAACCAGAGTTTTCGAGCTCGTCTACCAAGTTACACCCTCATTCAGCTGAAATGGCAGAACAGCTTTTACAAATTCAAGTTGCATTTTCTGAATATCAGAACCTTCTGAATTTCTTGGCACATCCAAAAAAGCATTGTATGGTTATGAGCAATTCAATTGTGTATCTAAAAATCTACAAGAAAGTACTTCTTAACGAGTTAATTTGGTTGTTGCACTTGTACCTTTTTGTTGTCTAACCTCATAAACATTAGAAAATCAATGAGGAAATACAAGTCTAAAACAGTTCTGAAGGAATGTTAGTCAAGCAGCTGATGCTGCAAAGCTCGCAAGTTCACAAGTAGCTGCTTGAGCTCACAGTAGCTAAGCTCATGCAATTAGCTTAGCTACTGTGAGCTAAGTAGCTCAATCAGTTCAACAGTGTGCAGTAAGAAAAATCCAAAGAATCATTTCATCAATCACATGGTATAACAAATTCAATGTAGTTCTCCAAGAAACAGTAGATAAGAATAAGTTAGTTAGGATAACTTTTTTAGAGATTTTGCCACTTGGCATCTCCTAATTTATGGGGCTTGTATATAAATAGGGATCTTGTGTAATTCTTCTTTGAGAAAGTCTGAATACAAAAATCAAATTCTCCAAACTTAGATTTGCTGTAATTTTGTACATGGTATCAGAGCAGCTTCTGATCCATTGATTCAAGCATGGCTGAAAGAAGAAACTGACTTAGTAGTAGATTCGACTACTCAATACAATGAAGACCCTTTGTACTTACAAGGATCATATTATCCTGGAATGATGCTTATTACTTCACTATTAATTGAAGCAAATTATCTTAAGCTAGAGTAGGTCCATCAAGATAGCACTTAGAGCAAAACTCAAATTAAGTTTCATCATTGGTACGTGTGAAAGACCATTAGGAACATCTTCAAAATCTGAATAATGGGAGAGGGTAGACTGCATGGTAAGATCTTGGATCCTGAACTCAATTTCAAAGGAAATAGTAAAAACTTTTTATTTACTACTTCAGCTAAGGAATTGTGGGATGAACTTCAAAAATATTATGGTGAATGTAATGGTCCTTTTGCTATACCAGTTACAAAGAGATATTAGTAGCATAATACAAGGTGCTGAAAAGGTAGAAAGGTACTATACAAGACTAAAGAAATTATGGGATGAACTTAATTGTTTAATGCCTATTCCAGTATGTACCTGTGGAGCAGGGAAAGAAATTTCTAATTTGGCCTCATTTAACAAGTTAATGCAATTTCTTATGGGATTGAACGAGGTATTTGATCATGTTAGGAATCAAATCCTGGTTATGGATCCCCTACCCACAGTAAACAAAGCATATTCCATGGTATTGAGTGTTGAAAAACAAAGGAACGTGCATGCTATATATCCAGAAAGAAATGAGAATGTGGCCATGTTTTCAAAGGCTCAAGGTTCAAGAAAAGAAAATGTAGAAAGGGGTGCTAGAAGAGGTAGAGGAGGATATGCAGGAAGAGGTGCTCGTAGAAGACAAGGAAACAATGAAAAGGAATACATGCATTGTGATCACTGCAATATGGATGGTCATACCAAGGATAATTGCTTCAAGATATATGGATATCAGATTGGTATAAGAATATGAAAGAACAGAAAGGGAAAGGCTTAAACAGCTATAAGCAGGTAGCTAACATGGCTAGAAACACCACTTGACATGAATGAAGACTATCCAGGAACTGGAACAGAAGCACTAGACAACAAACATTACTGCAATTGTGCAGCAGGAATTGATGAAGCTTCTGAAAGGCAATATGCCAATGGACAACATGAATCAAGTAAATTTTGCACATGTCAAGGACTTTGCAGGTATGAAAACCTTTCATTTTGCTTTTGCAATTCTTGATCAATTGAAATCTGGAACTTGGATATTAGATACGGGTGCCAGTAGCCATATGTGCTCAGATTTTAGACTTCTTCAGAATACACAGCCTATTATTCAAAATACACCTGATATATCTACCAGATAGTTCTATTAGACATGTGAAACACATAGGAACTGTAAACCTCAGTCGAAATCTACAGCTAACTTGATGTCTTGCATGTATCATCTTTCCATTACAATCTCATATCAGTTTCTAAACTAACACATACTGCACATATCAAAATGACATTTTATTCCAAATCATTGTTTATTACAGGACCTAAGGAGTGAAGAGGTAGTAGCTGTTGGTAGAATAGTTGGAAAGTTATATGTATTGGATAGCTTTAGTTTGTTGGATAGAGGGGGTGAAACATGTAACCAACTAAAAACATCAGGAGTAGGTGAAAATTGCAAAATCACTTGTACTAGTCTTGATGAAATGAATAAATTTTCTGATGATTTCTCTATTGAATGGTACAAAAGACTTGGTCATCCCTCTGTTCAATGTTATGAAACATCTTCCTTTTATAAGGCCTAAAAGCAACCTTAACTCAATGCAAGAGTGTGAGATATGTCACGGGGCTAAACAACACAGGTTGAGCTTCTGCACCAATAAAATTCAATTTACTGAAACCTTTCAATTGATCCATGTTGACCTATGGGGCCCTTATAGGCAACATTCCTTAATAAATACACTTTGTATGTTGACTATAGTAGATGACTATAGCAAGAGTACGATGGATTATTTTGTTGGCTCATAAGTCTCAAGTTGTCCTGACATTAAAGGATTTTTTGCCATGGTGGAAACTCAGTTCAATAAGAGAGTTTAAGATCATAAGAACTGATAATGGCACAGAGTTTACAAACTTTGACTGTCAAAATTTGTTAAAGGAAAAAAGGTATAGAACATCAGAAGACATGCATTTATACTCCTCAACAAAATGGAGTTATGGAGAGAAAACATAGGCATTTACTTCAAACAGTCAGATCCTTAATGTTTCAAGCTAATCTTCCTGCCAAATTTTGGCCATTTTCTCTTCTTATAGCCACACACATCATAAACAAAACACCAACACCCACCTTAGATTGGCATACACCTTTGAACTTTTATATGATCACAAACCAGATTACTCATCTCTTAAGATTTTTTGTTGTCTATGCTATGCAACCAACACAAACCTAACAAAGCAAAATTTGATACAAGGGCTCACAAGTGTGTTTTCCTTAGGTTCAGTCATGGCCAAAAAGGGTACAAGGTTTATAACCTTGATACAACAAGATTTGTGGTCAATAGAGATGTTCTCTTTTATGAAAACACATTTCCCTATCGCAGCCAAAAAGAACAGAATAACCCCAAAATCTCAGCTGAAGGACACCTATAGCAGATACACCTTTGCACTAGTGTCTTTCGATTCTCAACTAGAACCTGAAGTTGAAAATGAGCCTATTACCTCCTCTACAAGTACAATTTTGATGACTGAGCCATCTAGTTCTAATAGTGATACAAGAAGAAACACCAGCAGAAGTTCAAGAAGAAGTACTAGAACTAAAACTTAGACCTGCATGGATGAGTGATTATATAGCTGGAATGACCTCTGATATAGGCATAACCGCTACTACCAATGACTCACAAACCTCAGACAAGCATTCCTTTAAACACACTCCAGCAACTTTTCCATTTCAAATTTCACCTAAATTTAGACACTGCACATATGTCTTTTTGGCAAACTTATCTGATATGCTAGGAACCAGTGACATATGAACAAGCTTGCAAAGACAAAGGATGGGTGGAAGCCATGCAAAGGGAATTGGAAGCATTAGAAGAGAATGACACTTGGGAGCTAACAAAATGTCACGTGGAAAGAAAGTGATAGGTTTCCAAATGGGTGTACAAGGTGAAAACTAAAACCAGATAGGAAGATAGATAGACTTAAAGCCAGGTTAGTAGCAAAGGGATACCATCAAGTTGCTTGGAATTGGACTACAGAGATAGTTTTTCTACCTGTAGCTAAGTTGGTTACAGTGAGAATATTCCTTGGCATAGTATACACAGCTAATTCCTGGATTTCTACATCAATTGGATATAAATAATGCTTTCTTGCATGGAACTCTAAAGGAGGAAGTCTATATGGCACCACCAGAAGGTTATATTAAAGCTGGTCCTGGACATGTTAGTAAGTTAAAAAAGAGTATTTATGGGTTAAAACAAGCTTCCAGAAAATAGAATGAAGAATTTAGCAAAAGGCTGAGAGATTTTGATTTTGAACAGTCACAACATGATAATTGTCTCTTCATCAAACAAGAAGTGACAACATTTACTGCACTACTAATGTATGTTGATGATGTCCTTGTAGCTGAAAATAGCATAGAAGAAATAAGTGCTTTGAAAAGGTATCTGCACGAGTTGTTCACCATCAAGAATTTGGGGATGCTAAATACTTTTTGAGCTTGGAAATTGCAAGAACAAAAGATGAAGTTTATATCAACCAAAGGAAATATGCTCTAGATGTGATCAATGATGCAGGTTTGTTTAGTGCTAAACCATCTAGAACTCCTATGCCTAAAGGATAGAAAACTATTAGTGAATGAAGATGGAAGATTGGAGGATCTTGGAAAATACAGAAGGCTAATTGGTAGACTACTCTATTTGAATTTCACAAGACCAAATATCACCTATGGAGTGCAACAGCTAAGTCAGTTTGTTCAATCGCCTACAAAGACACACTGGACATCAGTTTTACAATTGCTGAAATATATCAAAGGTTCTCCATCTCAAGGTTTGTTCTTCCAGCCTGCAATGAGTTAACTTTGTAGACATTTTCAGATGCAGATTGGGGCTCTTGCCCAGATACAAGAAGGTCCTTGACAGGATATTGTGTGTTCCTTGGAAAAGCTTTAATCTCCTGGAAAACGAAGAAACAGAATGCCATTTCTAAATTTTCAGCAGAGGCAGAATACAGAAACCTTGCATCTACAGTATGTGAATTACAGTGGATCTCTTACATTCTTAAGGATTTTAAAGTTGATATACTTCTTCCTATTACACTGTGGTGCGACAATAAGACAACAATACATATCACTGAAAATTCAGTTTTTCATGAGAGAACAAAACACCTGGAGATTGATTGTCATTTGGTCAGAAACAAATTCAAGGAGGGATTCATTATACCACAGCATGTTAATTCAACAAGTCAACTTGCTGATTTATTCACAAAAGCTTTAGCAGTACCTCAGTTTTACACTCTATTGTCCAAGTTGGGTTTGGATGATTTTCACCAAATTCCAACTTGAGGAGGGGATGAAGGAATGTTAGTCAAGCAACTGATGCTGCAAAGCTCGCAAGTTCACAAGAGCTGCTGAGCTCAAAGTAGTGAGCTCATGCAATTAGCTCAGCTACTGTGAGCTAAGTAGTTCAATCAGCTCAATGTGGTGCAGCAAGAAAAATCCAAAAAATCATTTCATCAATCACATGGTATAACAAATTCAGTGTGTTCTCCAAGAAACTGTAGATAAGAATAAGTTAGTTAGGATAACTTTTTTTAGAGATTTTTCCACTTGGCATCTCTTGATTTATGGAGCTTGTATATAAATAGGGATCTTGTGTAATTCTTCTTTGAGAAAGTCTGAATACAAAATTCAAATTCTTCAAACTTAGATTTACTGCAATTTTGTACAAGTTCAAACTCACAAATTATGTAACAGTAAAAAAGAAGCAATATACATCTACTGTTTGTTCTCAAAATAAATGACATACACAAAAGCTAAAGACTAAAAATAGAGACAGATTCCTTTTGGCAATTCCTGTGTGGAATTTTATACATGTGAAACCCAAGTTTTCATTTTTTTTTTTTTGCAATAAAATACGTTTAGAGCTCTGTTTTGGTATTGAAATTTTCAATGTTCAAAACAGGATATGCACATCTGTGGAACTATTCTTATACTTCCTATCATACAATTGCAGAAAGTTGAGAAATTACCACCACTGCGTGGTACAAATCAGACTACGATCAAGATTGAAAAGAAGCTCTGAGCTGCATTTGCCACTCCATACGGTCCTCAAAATTAAAACTGCTTGCACAGTCCAATAGAGCATTTTGTTGATGCTCATACCGGCATATATAATTTAAACCAACAAGTAGCTCACAGATTGCAGCCTCTGTCTTTGCCAGGTCAGCAAAGTAAAGGTTTGGAGCAAAAGCACATTTGTCTGGTAACAATTTGCTGCTGCTCAAAATTACGTTCACTTTGCCACCTGATCATGTTATGTGCCAGAGGGGCAAGCCACTTCAGTACGTCATCAAGTTTCTCTTTCCAATCATGGGCCAGAGGAGCATCATATATTACTAAATATTTCACATAAGCTTTCAATTTACTCTTCAAAGATTCTCTTAAGCTTGTTGGCAGCATATGATAAAGATCATCCCGAGCTTCCTCACCAACCAAATGTGGGTATCGGAGAAGCTTCTCTATGACAATGATAACATTTGCATAATGCAGGGCTAAAGCAGAACCTCCAACAGTGCATGCGGAAGCATAAATCATCAACCAACTTTTGGGCCAAATTTTGCACCATTTGCCACACTACTTTGAAATTGCCTTGGACCTCCACTGTGAGGTACTCATTAATGGAACGAATTAAGTAACCTGATGGTGCTGGTTGCTCTCTCTTCAAACTACTTGCCATACTGCAACAATTGGAAATTTGACTAGCTCGATCATAATTAACTGTATCATCATCATTGTCTACTACTGAAGTTGAACTGCTCAAACTAAGGCATTCCATGAACAGCCTTCCAGGCCCCATTCCACAAGCGAAGTTGAAATCCTCAGGACCAAATAAGCCCCCTTCACTTCGCAGCATTCCAACCTTCGGTCTACTATAATTCACACCAGTCTTCTCCAACACCTTTCTTTCAATTGGACCGGAATGATGACTACCAAAGCCACTCTTCTCTAATGCCTTTCTTTCCATTGGACCAGAATGATGACTACCAACCCTCTTGCTATAAGTCCGCTTAATCGAATCAGGTCCAATCTGAATGTTGCCCTGCCCATTTATCTGACCTGATTTTGTCCCGAATTCTTGCTTCAGATGACGCAAACTTCCACTGAAACCCAACTGTGGACCTGAAACTGTAGTGCTCAAAGAATCCTTCCTTAAAGTAGCATCTCCGAAAACCATACTAATTCTTGCATAAATTGTACAAACAGTTCTAGCTAACAACTCGACAACCTTATCATAAGTCTGATTCCAAAGTGAAACATCCTTCAAATGCCTCACATCTTGTTTCTGCCAGACTACCTTTTGCTCAAAAGCCTTCCTACTCTCTTCATGTTGGTTCTGTTGAAACTTCTTTGTAGCAATTTCCAACTCATTCAAAACCTCCAATTCAGTATACAAACTAGCTGTGGAGCTCACATACTTTTCCATTTTCTTACTCTCCCCTCCATGTCCTTCACCAAAAACCCCAATTCTGTCAATCAATCGCCCCAGACATTATATCACCATACACATGCTCAACCCCTGCAGCGCAGGTATTGTACATTTCTTCCCCAACCTAGACACCACACTAGCAACCCTATGCAAATCATCAAGTTTTTCAACAAGGGCTAGTTCTAAAAGTTTAGTTTCATCATCAGACACCAGATTTTTAATCCCCTCAGACTTCAAGATCTCATTTTTTAGCTTAAAAATTTCACTATCAGCTAAAGATTTATGAAGATAAATAATCTTGGACATCACATTAGCAACTTCAAAAGAAAGAATTCCAATTACTTGCTTCACTTGATGTCCTTGTTTTTATTGCCAGAAGATGGTTTTTTGGGATTTTCAAGAACTAAAGAATTCTTCAAATTGCCACTTACCTGATTCCCATCTTTAATAACCAAGGCTCTGCCACCATCTCGACCTCTCCTTCTTGTGGATAAGATCTGTAATCCAAAGGTTTAGTCTTTTAGATCTAGCTAGCAGCCCTCAACATTCCGCTGATAGAAAATGCCAATGAAAAGAAAAATGATAAACACCCCTTCACTTGGGGCCTAAAAGAAACGCAAGAACCAAAAAAGTGGGATTTTTAGTAAAGAAAACATGTTTATAATGAAAAATGTTGAAAAGGGTCATTGATTGTGTGCTTAGGAAAGTGAGAACAATGCAGAGAAGAGTGCAATAAGCATGGCTTCAGTGGGAAATAGAGTGCATCCTTGGAAACATGGTGAAGGGTGCAATTGATTAATGAATCGAGGGAGAGAAGTGAGGAGGAAATGGAGGGAAAAGAACGAAGAATTGATTGGTTTTCAGCAAAGCTTTGGTGAAGCATATGATTCTCTCTGTGTGTGCATTAGTGTGTGTTAGCGTGCGTGTTTTTGAGGGACAAATAATGATGGTTATGAAAAGGCCATGGAAAACGTTTGAAGGCGGCCAAAGTGTTGTTTTTAAAGAAGGTAAATTATATCTGCACCTTTCGTATTTGATTTTGATTTTATCGTTCTGATTTTCCTATTTTAGCGAATTTTTTCTGTTTGGGTGTCAGGTTCAAATCAAATCTCTTATACTTAGAAAGATTACTTTATTGACCTTGATGGATTTGCTTATCAAGTTTTTCCACATTTGCTGGGGTAAAAAATGCAGTCAACAACACTTTTTAACCAGGATATCATAAAACACTTGCACCAGACTCTGTTCAGGCATGCATTAATGAACACATCATGAACTTTAAAGGGGCTGCTTGAGGGGCGGCCTTTCATATTTTTGGAAGTGACCAAGAATTCTTACCCCAAAAAAAAAAAAAAAAAGAGAGAGAAGTGACCAAGATTTGAATTTATTTTGTAGTAGACAGAGTGACAAAATGAGAATTTGAGTGTTTCAGACTCCTATTTAGTGGCGTTGAAGATCTGTTAATATGAGTTCTCAAAAGATAGAATGGGAGGAAAAATCTATTTAGTTAATAATTTGTTCAATATTTGCACTTGTCGAATGGGAACTTATAGATTTTCTAGATTGCAAGAGCAGTTGTCTTCACTCACACTTATTTTGGTTGGCTAAAAATTACTTAAAAATAAAAACACTTTTAGTTTGCAGTTTACGAGTGAAAATTTTGAAATTCAGTACATTATGACTTCTTTGCTATTTATAACCAAAGATTGGTATGGACCATTTATAATAATGTCCTGTATCTTTTCTTTTTTGGTGAAATTTAGGCAGAGAGAAATATAAATGATGAATACAATGAAAATGTGGTCATTCAGACACTGGAAAATTCTACTGTGCTATTCTTTTTAGGTTTGAAAACATTCAAATGAAAGTCCATTTGCTGGCAGGAGCTTTTAAGGTTAGTTCCAGTTCCAAAGTCAACTGCGTGCATAAATGTTTCTGTTTCGAGAAGGATGCTTTTAGTAGGGTGAATCCAACACAAGCTTAAAAAGTCTAAAGGGGTATCCCCAACCATGCACAGTACTTAATTTGCTAACAATTTTGATGAACATATCCCCTTTTACTTGTGAAACCCCCATGTGGATAAAGTTATTCCACTAAACATATTGGAGTTTCTGATCTAATTCCAAAAAGAATGTGGAAAACGGAAAGGGTGAAAATGGAAGGAAAATCTTGGACTCTACATCACCATCAAGGTCCCAACTTAAAAATATAAGGTAATTATGGTGTGATTTTGGTATTGGTCCTCAATTCCA